>JAPYYM010002965.1:0-11680 GCA_028534135.1 Potos flavus
ACACAGTCAAGTGCATATACACACAGAGTCAAGTGCACACATTCAAATGCACACACACCCAGAGTCAAGTGCACATACACAGAGTCAAGTGCACACACACCCAGAGTCAAGTGCATATACACAGTCAAGTGCACACAGTCAAATGCACACACATCCAGAGTCAAGCGCACACACACACAGTCGAGCACACAGGACTTAGGGACAGAAGGCCACCCTAAAGGCAGTCCAATCTATTCCCTCCACAGCGTAACTTGTGTAACAAGCCAGGCACCTGGGTAGCTCGCTCAACACCAACAGTGCCAGGCTATTTACAGAGCACAACTTCAGGCCTTAAACATACGCATAGAGAAAGAAGTAGAACAGGGGATTGTAAAAAATAACAAAAATAAAGGGAAGGAATAAATATATATATATTTTAAAAAGTATGATTTGTCATGGGCGTTGGCATACATCTCGTTGCAATCAGCTCCCCTGACATGGAAACAGAGCTGAAAAGGAGCTCTACAGAATGCTTTCGTGGTGAGAATTAATTAGGAAAAAAGTTAACAATTGGGCTTTCCACCTGAAGTGTCCGAGGCAACGTGTTTCTTTTACTGTCTCCACAAACCCCATCTGTCTCCTCAGGATGCTGCTGTAAAAAAGGCAATAATTTTCGTCCCCCCCAATGAGGGCCGATCCCACGTTCGCTGAGCGTCTGTGTTTCCAGCCGCCGCTGAGCGCCGGGGCACTCGGATTCACGCAGGACCCGTAACAACACGCACGCGGAACAAAGACATTGCAACACAATGCGGTCGAGCTGAGGTCAGAAGCCTGCTATTTATACTACGGCAAAAAAAAAAGGCCCTAACTTAATTGTTCCTGTCACTCTCTTACCCTCAGTGACCACCAGCGTCAGAGCAGCCCCCAAGCCGAACAGAAAGGAGGCCAAGTTCTTGGCTTGTCTTTGAAATACGCCATAATTAATTTCTGCCACCAAATGCCTCTCATTAGAGAATCTCTGCACTCACTGCGGCAGGTGAGCACACGGCTTCCCTGCAGGCTCTCTCTGCCAAGCAGGTAAATATTATTACTACAAGCAGAGGGAGCAGGAGTGTGCACACAGAGCAGACTGTGTTCCAAGTGCTTGGGAAGCAGTTTCTGGTTTTTTGTGTTTTTTTGTGTTTTTTGTCTTTTTGTTTGTTTGGTTTTTTTTTCTTTGCCCAAGTTCACAGGTGCTGAGCTGAGTCCCTGAAGGGGCAGAGAGCCTCTCTCTACACACCCCAGGAAAGAATCCAGATGTGCAGGGAGAGCTGGCTTTCCGGGGACAAGGCCAAGGGAGCTGACTTTGGTCCTTGTATCTGCTCCTGCTGACCTCCCTCCGCCCCCCCAGAGACGGGGGCTGGGCTAGGGGCACAGAAAAGAGCTGTGTGGGCCTGGGAAAGAGGCAGAGATTGTGCCAAGCCTCATCCAACAATCCGAGGGTTTAGAAAGAAACCAGGAATTACGCTCAAAGACCAAAGATGTTCCCAGTACTCTGCAAAGCCGTCGGCCTGCGGTTGGCCCTGGGGTGTAGCTGGGCACAGGCGAGCTCTCCCTCCTTGCCCCCCACCCCACGGCAGTTCCCAGCCTGCCTTGCAGCGAGGCACGGTCGCAGGACTGATCCTGCCCAACACAAGGGGATGCGCACCTGGGTCATCGCACCCTCCCACGGGGAGTCGTCGGAGCGCATGGCCTCCAGGTGCTGGGCTGAAGCGACCCTTCAGGACAATGTCAGAAGAAACGCGTTGAGCAAGGTAGAGGCCACATAGAGGCTGCAGCCTGCCGCCCTGCTGGCCTATCAGACGGGCATGAAGGAGACTCGTACTGCGTTTGAATCATTATTTATTTGGGGGCCTCTGTGCTGCGGCCGTTCCCTGCCCTGACCACAGGGAGGCATACAGCCCATCCACAATTATTAACCAAAGAGCGTGTGAACTTGTCCACAAAGTAAATGAACACACTGCTCCTGGTGGAAGAGGAATGGGAAATAAAATTAGGCGGTTTGAATTTATTTCTGAACCCCAAACATAGAGTGGAGAGTGGGAAGAAAAACCCCACCTGGGTTAGAGCTGGGGATTTTCGGTGCCCTCTTACTCAGCCGCCTTCTCTCCCCTGCAGACTGAGGGGTGTGCTGCTGGGAGGGGAGAAGTCTCATGCTCCATCTCTTCAACGTCTACGTGGTCAAGCGGGAACTGGGTGGACCTGGATTTTTCACCGGCTCTGAGGGGCAGGGACTGGCTCTGAAGGGCCCTCGGAATAAGGCCCGAGCTCGCGCCTCTACCCAAGGGCACCGCACTGTTGGCCCTCCTTCCACTGGACGGTCTGTTGCTTTTGCAGGGATCTGCGAGGACTCACGGGGGCAAGGGGCATGCAAAGCCCCTCGATCTGATCCTCGTTCTCTGACCTATCAGAACCATGGCTTCCATGCCATCCATGGTGTGCCTCCGCTTACCCTCGGCCTCGTTCGGTTCAACGGTGTCTCTGATGGAAAGTCACCGGTGCTGGGAGCTCACTCCCTCCTGCTATCCTGCTCCATTCAGGACCAGTTTGAGCAAGAACTTACGAGCGGACTTATGCAAAGTATGCTCTCTTACAAGTTCTCCATTAGAACGTAGAACTCCGATCACACCTATTTTACATTTTCTTTTTTTAACACAATAAAAAGCCAACGAGCTCTCGCATCGCTGGCCGATCCAAGGTGTCGGTCGAGCCCGACGCGGATGAAGGGCCCAGCGGACAGCCGAGGTGCCGCAGGACATCGCGGCTTCTAGCAGCCGAGGGAACCGACAGGCTCCGTGCTGAGGCTGGGCTGGAACAGAGGTGCTTGCGAGAAATGGGCTCCCCGCAGGCTGGACGTGCGGAACTCTTCCCAGCGGCTGACTCAGCCCGTCCTGCTGTCCTGCTGCCCAGCACGCCAGGCCGGGCCCCGCTGGTCCACGGGGGACAGCCGTCTGGGACCCGGGTCGCCCACGGAAGGATTTGACCATCGCCTGGGTTGTCTGTGTCCCAGCAGCTGAGACTGGCCTCTTCGGGCTCACCTGACCCCGAGGATTGTTCTCGCTCATCAGGGATGAGCAGCTCAGGGGGTTCAGGCCTTCCTCCAAGAGCACGGCTGCCGTCTGTCCTCCCATCCTCCCGTGATTCCCGCCCCTGGCATCTCTCCTGGGCAGCCAGCCTCCCAAACGGTGGTTCTGCACCAGCAGCCATAGCTGGGGCTCAGCCGTGGAGGACATCAGGGCACCCCTGGCCGGGGCCACCCCCACTCCCCGGGATGCAGCCCCAGCCTCCACGGGGGCCCCGGCTCCCACACCAGGTCACCCCCGGGCTATCCCGTGTTGCGCTTCTGCACTTGCGATGGGGGGGCCCAAAGGCAGGACTGCCGATCTCCTGCTTTACCTGCCACCTCACAAGGATCGCGATCCACAGGGATCCCGACAGGACAGAATGAAAGGCTGACCCTGTCATTCATGCCATCACCACTCCTTCCCTGCTATCCTCGGCGTTAATGACCATATCCGAGAGTGAACACTGGTTAAGGGGGTAGGCTCCGAAATCACACTTCCTGGGTGCAGACCCCTGCCCCCCCACTTACTGCTGGAGTGGCCTCTGCCAAGTCACTTAACATCGTCTGGGCCTCATTTTCTCTGCTCTTAAATAACAACGGCCATGGCACCTTCTCTAACGATTGTCATGACTTCAAGTACGATAACGCGTGCAAAGTACTAAGCAGATTGCGGTAAGCACCCTACGTATCAGGACAGACGATCACGGCCATGACTTTTTCTTGCAAGATTTTATTTGCCCACCAAAGCCATGTATACCATTGTTCACTAGAGCAGGATGAAGAACGGAGATCTGAGACGGGCTTCTGACGTTAATCCACACCCCGCTGCCTTATTTCCCAGCACGCCGCTTTCCATCTCATCCACAACAACACCAGGAACAACGGGATCACGCCCTCCCGAACCCCAGAGATGTCCCCTCCAGTGTCCCAGGCTAGAGAAGGCATGCGGCTCAAAGAAAACTTAATTTCTTAAAAAATCAATTGCCAACACTTACAAATTTTAAATTTCACATAATAATCCATATGACAGCTTATCTGAAAATATTAGGAGCTCTGGTCCCTTGGGGACCCCCAACCCCCACTCTGCGACATTTAGCTAGAATTTTCTCTGAAGGCTGGTGATCTCCAGGTCGCCGGGGCCCCAGGCTGCACCCCTATGCCTGTCACTCTCCACTCCTTGTTCTCTGCTTCTTACCTGCCTCGCCCTGGTAGGCAGCGAGTTTCTAGCCTCTGAGTGATCTCATTTCTACCACGTATCCACCTGCTCAGCCTTCTTGGAAACTTAGGAATATCTGTGCTATAAGCAGGGGCTTAGACCCCCTCAAGTTCAAAACACAAGAATTAACGAAGGAAGACACACACTAAATTTGTCAGAAATCTACATTTTGTTAGTTTTGCAACTTGTCGAAAAAGGAAATTCCTCAGGATCGAACATCTTTGGGGACCGTGTGGTATGCAAGTTATGTAGCTTTTGTCCAAAGAGACGCACACCGTAGTTGTGACAGTGAAATGTCACAGACACACATCTCGGCCATGCCGGTTAATGCACACGCCCACCCGCCCGGGCCACGGTGGGCAGCTGTCTGGTGTTTCCAATGCTAGCCTAGATGTTATTGTGAAGGGAGTTTGCAGATATGACTGACTTTTTTTTTTTTTTGTGATTGACTTTTAAGGAAAGGAGATTCCCTTCAGTGGTGTGAGTGGGCCTCATCCGATAAATGGAAGGCCTGAACAGCAAAACCTTATGTTTCCAAAAAAAAAAAAAAAAAAAAGAACTGTGCCTCAAGCCCCTAACGTGGAGGTCAGTGGTGAGTTCCCAGCTTGCTGGCTTGCCCCGTGGACTGCAGACTGGCCAGACCCACCAGCTCCTTGGAAGAAATCTTTCTTTGCAAGAATTTTCCTTGAAAATCAAACTGCAATACTAGCAACATTTAAATGTCTAATCTATGTATGCACACACACACACACACCCTGGGTCCTGGGAGAACCATGACTGGTAAGAGAACCACAACAAATCTCAAATCCCAGAGTTCAGTCCAGGTGATGAGGCAACCATCCCCATTCCCAGGTCTGTCGTTGCCACACAGGAGGTAACGGGGACTCTGAAAAACCCAAGACTGGCCCGGATGGGGCAGTAAGTTAGCAGAGAAGGCAGGGCAAGGACCCTCCTCACGACCCATCTCCTAGACACCATTTATCTTCTGACCCACAACAATTCCTGAACCAGCTTCAGTGGAAATACGCGGTGTTTGGAGGATAAACAGGGGAGAGATCAGACCTCTTTTATTTAGGGGAAAAAAACGTGGGGAGATCTGTGTCATTGCCCTTGTTCTCTCTCTAAGCATTTGTGTAACCTGACCCCAGATTTCCTGTCTTCGGTCTCCTTATCTGTAAAGTGGCAGCGATAACACAAACCTTTATTTAATTCTTGTGGTTTTGAGGATAAAATGAAATATAGATTTGAGGGCACTCTGGAAATTTAAAGGAAGATGAACAAATGTTTTGAGCAGTAAGTGAGACCACCAAATAAAAAAAAAAGATGGCAAACTTCATATTTATTTTTAGCAGTTTTTTTCAATGAATGGCTTCTGAACGACCACGTTTCGGGGCTGCAGTCTGCCGATAAACATGGGCTTTTATCTCTCCCCCACCTCACCGCCTTATAAGATTATAAGAGAGAACATGAACATTTTTTCTAGAAAAAGAGTCACAAAAATAATTTTCTCCTGCATGAAGATATACTTGACTATGCAAAGATTTAGAGCTTTCTACGGTAAGCCTTTTAAAATTGTATCTGACTGACTTCTGTACTTGACAAGACCTTGAAAGATTGTGGGGTATACAAATTTTAAGCATTCGCCATAAATTGTTATAACCGAATGCTTATTTTCATTTCAGGTTCTCATGGTGAAAGATGTGATTTATCATGCCCTGGAGATTTAGCTGAGACTTAGAAACTATTAATAAAATAAGTATGGAGTGTAGTAAGGGAATAAATATGCCTTTCAAGATGTCCTTTCTTCAGTAGAAAGAGTCGATACGCCCATGAGAGGCACGCAGACGCTCGGTTCCCCACATCCCGGTCCTTCCAGGGGTGGGCAGGTGTAATAAATTCCGGGCACATCCCAGCCAGGATTTGGCAAAAACAGACTGTCCTTCTCGAGGAAAAAAAAAATTAAACATTCGATTTGATTTCCATATACTATGGAAAATGAAAATCTGGATTTGAATCACACGAAGATTCACCCAATGATACAGCAATTGCCCGTACGACTTTGAATCAGTTGCTTAACCTTTCTGGGTCTCACTCTAATGCTCTTAGTAAAGCAGGAGCGATCATATCCACTTCACGATATGATGCGTAACTCCGGAGAAATATCGCAGGGGGCAGAAAACTGAATTTAATTAGGCATTATCTGAGCACTCACTACGTGTTCAAACATCACTCCTCATACAAAGAACGACAGTCAACAGGTCTTGCATTTAGGAGAAAAAGATGCCACCACAATCCCAAAGACAGACACCCCTCAAATGCGGAGCTGTTTGGGGGGGTCACGGGATAAATTCAGTAAGGTTCCCTTCGTTATGTTGCTCCTGGGGGGGGGGGGGGACCTACAAGCGGACATTTCTCAGACTTGGTGCCTGAAGAGGTAGGAGGGGGGTCAGCCAACATCTGTCTCTCGCCACCCCGACCGCAACGTCCTCCACGGCGAGGCTGACGGGCGACACGCACCTGCAGTAGCAAGAGCGCGTCCTCGGGTGACGGGCGCCAAGGGAAGGGACGTGGGCAGCGCAGGGCAGTCCCTGCAGCCTGGGCTGGTCCAGACTAGGAGTGGTGGCCCTCTTGGTTTGCCTACGAGACGGCAAATCCTGCAGAGGAGAAAGCCGCTGTCCTGAGATCAGGGTGCTTCCTCTGTCCATGTCCTCCGTGTCCCCCGTGTCCTCGCCCCACCCGACTGCTTGCTAAGCTCCTCCTGCCCAACGGCAACTCGCCTTCGACCATAAGCATCTGCAGCCCCTTCCCGATGGTTCTTCCGGTGCTTCTGTGGCCAGCCGCGTTCCTGCGGACCGGCTCGCCGTGTCTGTCGGTGGCGTGTCCACACCCGCCGACTCAGGCGTCCCGTGTCCTCAGACGCTCTCACCGCAATGGGCGCCTTCGCCAGCCTGCCTCGCCCTCTGGCACTGGATCCTTCCTTCCTGCTGACTTTCCCCTTGGCCACATTCACTTGGGTCGCACTCCATGGCCCCCTCTCTCCCTGCTGCTTCACCTGCCAGACACGGGTCCCCTGGCTCACTCCCCGCTGCGCTCCACAAAGACACATGTGCGCCCCCACCAGGGGCCCCAGCCGCGTCCTCAGGGGTCCTCTCTCTCCAGCCCATCGGCCACCTCCTGTCCCACCACTGATAGGTTCCTTCTCAGCCTCAGGTGCGCGGGTCCAGATTTCCCATCCCTGGGTCCCTGCGCCCAGGGAACGAGGCCGGAACCCAGCCAACTGTCAAAGTAGGAAATAAGAGACTTAGCCGCCCAAGATGCCTCCGCCTGCAAGCAATTACAGTCTTCAGTCTCTCAGTAAAGACTGCCTCTGCCTCCCCCCGGTCCACCTGCCCCCCAGACACCCCCTCCTGAGGGCAGCACAAGCCCCCACACCTTTGATCTCTCCCCCACCCCGCTGGCTCTACGTCCCACGGGCCGGTCTCGCGTCCCGGTCCTGCCTCACTCAGGGGAACTCCAGGGCTCCCTACGCCCCACAAATGCCGTTTGCATGACGTACGCGATCTGCACAACCAGGCTCTGGCGTCTGGTCCGACTCAGACCTGCCACTCGTCCCACACGTGCACCTGCAGCCCGTGTCACCAGCCGCTCTCGGGCCTCGTGTCTTTGTCCCCGCTGCCGCCCCAGCCCGGAAGCCCCAGCCACCCCACGGCCACCGACGAACTCCCGGCAACCTATAAGCCTTGGTTTTCTTTTTAATTTCTTAAATTCCCCCATGCCCGTGAAAGCTCCCGGACTGCCTCGCCCCCAGGTAACCTGGGCTGTGCTTTCCAGCGCCTGTCCCACCTCGAGCCGACACTAATCACCACTCTTTGCAGTAAACTTCGTCCTCGTGACTGTTTCCCCGCCGGCGCCCCCGCCGGACCACAAGCCGGCTTTCGTGCTCAGCAACCAGCAGCTCCTCGGTCCTGGCCAAGGGAGCGGAAGGCCAAGGACGGTTCTAGATGGCCGACAGGGGGGTCCAGTCTAGCCTCACCCCGGCACCGAATTCCCCCCATCGGAGCTGGCTATGCGGCCTCCGGAGCCCGGGGGGCCCTTCTGTGGTGCTCAGTGTCCTCCGCCTGCTAGCGTCCCGACCGTGAGACAGTTTCGGCTCGACGCAAGAGGAACGGCCCGCCTTCTGCACACGGGTGTTTGTCTCCGCCCCCCCGCCCCCTCCAGTCAGCTGGACTCAAGCGAATTCTTCCAGATAATTGGAGGAAAGTAAGGCTTATAAGGAACATAGTTTGGGGAGTTAAAGCCTAGAGCCAGCGTAACAAAAAGAGAGTCTCTAACCTCTCGTTGAGTGATGAATCAGCTTACTCCTTTCGGAAGAAGCACCAGGCCAATCTCCGGGTTCCCTTTGACAGATCCTACCCTCCTCCCCGCTCCGTGTCTGCAGACATCTGCACAAGGATACAGTCTACACACGAGGGAGGAAGAATCCGTGCAGGAGCTAGGAAACATCCTTCTCAAGCAGGCTCTCCAAGCGGGGCAGAGACCACGGACCGTATAAGCCCTTCCCTGCGTCCCAAGAACAGTGTTCCCCGAGCCTGGACAATACGGGACTCAGCTGCAAGGCAAGGATGGCTGGGTCCACTTAGGTCTGTGACAGCAGGAGCATCGGGGAAAACGGACCACAGAGCCCATGCCCGGTGGCCTCATCGTCACCGCATCCCCTTCCTCGGAGTAAAGGATCCCATACTGTTATACTGAATCTCTGCTGCTGAGCTTAACAGCCGCACTTCCAAAAATCCATCCACGTGTGCAACAAAGGCGAGGAGTCCGAGCACGTCCCGCTCCGTGTGCCGGTGCGCTGGGCACGGGTCACCCCAGTGGCCTGGCAAGCAAGCGTCAGAGGGCATCTCGTCTCCAAGTATCAGAATAGCACCGGGTCGTACATGAGTTTTGGCTCATGCTTTTAGAACCCATTCGTCTACATACTCTTCTCTTTCAGGTGTGCATGTTTTGAATTTATCTTTAAAAACACGGAAAATTAGCAGTGAGCTTTTAAAGGGTAGAGACCACGTGCTTTCTCTTTGGAATCCTCTCCCAATTTGGCTTGATGGAATGACATGCCCTTAGTAGGACTCGAAATACCTCCTTGCGTTGTCTTTAATGGCACCTACTTCTTGAATCCCCATGTATGTCTTACTGGACAGTCTTGAGTCCTGCTTGGGTATAATGAAGCCCCTACTCTCTCCAGGGGACACCAGTTCCCATCGCCAGGGGGACGGGTCTACATTGCAGATGACCGTCCAGGGGAGCCTTCTACCTTGGATCACATTTTCCATATTCTTTCGTAAGGGTGAGTATTTTACCCTCAAGAGACCCGGTGAGGAAGAAGGAGTAGGACATCTCTCTAGGCCACGTTTCTCCACCCTAATATCCATCTTCATGGTTCAAAGTGGTTTTCTCAAAGTTATGAAGCTAGTTACTGATCGGGCCCAGCCCGGCGCCCAGAGTGATTCCGGACTCACCCCAAACCACTGCTGTAGGCTTGCTGGTCCTCCTGTATGATGTCCAAAGTCCATGCAATGGTCTCCGTGCCCCAGCAACCCAGTCACGTGCACACACACAGACGTAGCGATGCTTCCGTTTCCAAATAAAACAAGAGGAAAGCGTGTGGCTGCCATCGGTCTTCTTCCTTGGTCATCCCCGGGCCCCAGAGATGCTACCTTCTGGGGACAGAAAACAGGATGGCCCAGTACTGGAAGTAGGCTGTCGTTTCAGTAAAGAGCAGCTTGTCTGAGAAACACCGTGGCGAGTGCTCTGGGTTAAACTGTGTCCCTAACCACTCACGTGCTGCCGCCTTAGCTCCCGGGACCTCGCGGTGTGGCCTGATGTGGAGACAGTGTCTTCACAGGGGCCACGAAGTTACCACCGTGACAGGCTCTGCGGAGAGCAGGGAGACGGACACGCCAGACGTGGAGGGAGGAGGCTGTGGGAACCTGGAGACGGCCACTGTCCACGAGCCACGGAGGCGGCCCGGCACGGATCTCCCTGCCGGGCACAGCAGCACCCCTGCCCTGCCGACACCTTCACGCCCCACTGCGGCCTCTGATGCTGCGAGACGTGGCACTTCTGTTACTGCAGACGCCCGGCGCCTGGTACTGTCCAGGGCCAGAGCGGCCCTCCCGGGAGCCCACTCACACACTAGGCTGCCTCGGTCTGAAGGGCGTCACCCGCCAGAGGGCACGCGGCGACTCCAGCGGATCGTGTCGATGGCTTTTTATGGATCCCTCGGGCTGACGGGAAGCGAAGAGAGGCGGGGTTTGTGAGAGATTCCGGCTCGGCCGTGTGGATGATCCCACCGAGGGCCGAGGGTCCCGCCTTGGGCGGAGACAGGGCAGAGCCCGGACTGGGCTGGACGCGGCCCGCCTCGCTGTCTGCTTGTCGTCTGGCTGGAAATCAGCATTCTCCTCAATTCGACTCCTCCGCCATCTGACCTCCATACTTGCCCCCAAATACTCCCCTTCTCTGCCCCAAATTCTCACACTCCCTGGCGTTGCTCAATCCTACCAGCCTCGACTTCCTACCCCTTCTAGAAAGTCGGCCGGCTGACACAGCCTTAGGGACCGCTCCCCACCTGACCTGCAGCCTGGGAATGTTCTAGCAACAGCCCTGAGCGACTTCACCGCTGTCTGGAATCTCTCTCGGGAGGATGCGGGCTCACTGGGGGTGGAAGTCTGGCCCTTCTCGCGGGCCCTGGGAAGGAGATAGACCACGAAATCCAAATGCCCCCCATTTAGGAAGGTGCTGAACTTCTAGAAAATCAATACTTCTCCATGTCAATAAAAACAAGGGTTTGAGAAAAATTCAGTGCTTGGTCAATGGGGCATGCAGGTTGGGGGAACCCGGACTACATGAGGTCGCAGATGGTTCGCACTCCCTGCCCCCGCGTCACCAGCTGCCCCCTCAGCACGCGGGTCGTGACCTTCACCGTCACCAGCTGGTCAAACCACCCCCAGAGACCAGCTTTGCTCTGGCAATTTTATCGGCAGCAATGAGACCCTCAACCCCCCGCCCCCCACCAGGCACAGTTACCCCGAGTCAGGAAAACTCGGGAAGGCTCCCAGGTCGTGCCTCCAAGGGCCTCGGCCCCCACCTCGCACCTCCTGCTCTCACACGGGACCTCCAGACCCCTCTGTCTATCACTGTGCTTCTCGAAGTCCCAAATCTCCCAAGCCATCTGGCTAGAGCGGGCCACCCACACATCTGCCCCACAGACGGCGGCTTATGAACAAGGGACACTTATTTCTCCCTGTCCTAGAGGTCAAGGTCAAGGTCACGGCAAGGGTGGTTCCCATGAAGGCTCAGACCGGGGGCACGGTCGCTGTCTCCGG
>JAPYYM010002966.1:0-11680 GCA_028534135.1 Potos flavus
TATTCATCATCATCGCCGTCATCAGAACACCTCCCTCAGAAGCCACTGCTCTGTTGCCTAGCTCACTGGGGTAGCTGGAGCCCAGGCAGTTGCCTTTTTTCGTCTCTACTTAAAGTAGAGAGTGGTTGGGTCTTTGCTCTTCCCTTGGAGTGACTCACGAGCAGGATAAGATGGAACCTTCCTGGTGCCATCTGCATGCGTGTGCGTATGCACACACGTGTATACATGCTTCTCCCTGCCCACCCTTCACTTTTCTGTCCCTAGGGTGCCGGCTCAGTGATAGTTAATATACAGTTTCTAGAATAATGGCCACCACAGCTGAGGCACTGTATTAATCACGCACTTTTATTTTCGGTATTTGCAGATGTTATGACGTATGGGGGCTTGCTGTTCTCGGAGACACTGCCCCCTGTAAGCTAGCCAGTTCCTAGAGACAGTAAAGCACTTGCTGGCCTGTCCCAGGCCCACACCCCGAACCTGTCCCCTGTTGGTGGCTCATCCTCCAGGCCATTGTCCACCTGCCCTAATCACCCCCAGGCCGGGTACCAGACGGCTAGGGAGAGCCTCAAGGCTTACTGTCATTATTCAGACTGCCCGCTTCTGAGCCTGCCTGCCCTGCCCTGTCCATCGAAACCACAGGCAAGACTCTTGTCCATGTTCTGTCCCTCATTCCCTCTGCTTCTTATTGACCTGGTGCTTCCCACATGGCCACACAGGGCATTCCATGGCTCTTATTTCTCTGGCAGAGGATAGAAACTTATTCCTACTTGACCTTCTGTGTCTCTGTGTCTTACCACATCTGATTTTCTAAATCCCTCATTTTTTTTTTAAAGAATTTATTTATTTATTTGTCAGAGAGAGAGTGAGAGAGAGATCACAAGTAGGCAGAGAGGCAGGCAGAGGCAGAGGGAGAAGCAGGCTCCCTGCTGAGCAAGGAGCCCGATGTGGGACTCGATCCCAGGACCCTGGGATCATGACCTGAGCCGAAGGCAGCCTCTTAACCAAGTGAGCCACCCAGGCGTCCCTAAATCCCTCATTTTAAACCTTAAAACAAGCCTGCAGTAAGTGACAGCAGTTTGCTATTGTAAGTATTAATTGTGGTCTTCAGCCATTTGCACCAAGTGAGAAAGTATGATGTGAGATTGATGACTTCAGCATCAGGGATCTTAATGCTGGAAAGCGTGTTTTGCAGCACTAACCATGAAACAGTGGAAAATAGAGCAAATGTACCTCCAGAAACATGAAACCCAAAGATTTGCCTCAGTTGTGAGTATCGCCCGACCTTCCTCTCCAGGCTCCTCTGCCCTGTACATCCCAGCGTTGCTGCTATTGCCCTAAACGAAATGATGATTTGAGAGTGTGAAAAAAGTTCTTTCCCTAAAAGAATTCAGTTCTTTAGAGCCTTATGGAATAGGGGTCAATCTAAAAAGAAAATAAAGTCAGACAGAGAGTCATCTTTCCACATCCTAATAAAACAGAGTTGCAGGAGGTGTTGTGGGTTCTAAAAACTCCTCCCTGGGAACCGAAGTCTGTGTTCTGTGTTTGTAGGACAGTTGCCGGGGGAGTATTGTTTGCATAAAGAGAAACCGATGGGACGAATCGCTCACTGATCATGACAATGCCATTCCGCGGCCACTTGGCAAAGATAAGGCCGGCTCAGGGTGAAGCGGCTTTGCAACTCCTTCCTCTTCATTCCTCTTCTTTCTGGATCATGTGTGGGCGACCAGAGGCAGGCCTTCAGCCTGGGGCTCAGGGGTTGTGATTTGAAACCCAGCATCAGAGGGTTCTTTGCAGCCATTTGTTGGACAAGAATATAGCGGGAAGGATGTAAAAAATGCCATTTGTCTAACAATGGCCTCTTCTAGTAGATAAATTGCATGTCTGTGAATAGCAATAACCCACCACCTTCACTGCCTAAAACTCAGTTCAACTTGCTGAGGTTTCCAGCCCAGAGCAGAAGATACACTAGCATTTATCACAGACATAAATGCCGATCGATAGCGCTATGAAAGGTAAACGTTTTAAATCATCCTCTGATTATAGCTATGGGCACTTCCATTATCTTTCCTATTAAGTAGAGATGTGTATGAAAGTACTGAGCCCTTTACATTGCAGGAGAGGGAGGGAGAAGAACAGAAAGAGGGGAGTTGGAGAAGACGGATTAAAATTGCTGTTTCTTTTACTGGATCAAGATCCAGCTTTCAAGTATTAACCATAAAAAAAGTTTTGCCTTTGGGACGCCTGGGTGGCTCCATCAGTTAGGCACCCAGCTCTTGATTTCAGCTCAGGTCATGATCTCAGGGTCCTCAGATCGAGCCCAGTGTCAGGCTGCGTGCTGGGCATGAAGCCTGCTTGAGATTCTCTCTCTCCCTCTGCTCCTCCCCCTGCTTGCACTTCTCTCTCTCTCTGTCTCTCTCAAATACATAAATAAATCTTTAAAAACAGTTTTTTCCCTTGATGTTTTTTAAGTTGTGCTGATATAATAAATATTATAACAACAACAGAAAAATATTTCCTTATCTTTGAAGGTAGGATACATTTGGGGTATGCTACTCAAAAAATGACATGACCTTTTTGATATCATTATAATCAATGTTAATGATGAGGGGAAAGCTTTGCAGGATGCCCTACAAAGTTCATCTGTCCTTTGTAATTCGTTTGATCGGATTGACCCCATTGTACACGGGAGGAGCTCAGAGAGGTCGTGCGTCTGGCTCTCCGTGACAGTGATGCAAAGGTAGCCTTTTGACACAGGTTATATTTGATTAAACATGCACATATTAAATCAAGAGGGTGATGCTTGTATTGGGCTCTTTTTGAGTGTCTTGGAATGACTGCTTTCCCTGCGTTTCTAGGAAAAGCTCCTCTCTCCCCCTATGACTTGCCCCGACCATGACATACTGACGTTCACTGTTACTTAAGTTTTGCTAGTGAACTTTGTAGGAAAAGCAATAAAATGTTACCCAGAGGGAAAATAAAAATGTAAAAAAAAAAAAAGAGAGAGAACAGAGAGGAGATTCTAGAATAGACAGAAGGAGTTGCTTCTGTGACCAGGTCCTTTCCACGTTACTGTGTGTCGGAGCCAAAGCCATCATTCCCTTGAGCCACGGGTGCTGTGGGTAGAGACGGGAGGGCTCGCGTTCCCGTGCAAAGCACTGGCAGCTCCGTTAATGGGGTTTATTTTTTTACACTAAGTATAATGACTAAGAAATTTGGGTCTCAAAATATGTTCTTCTCTCTGTTCTTTTTTTTTTTTCTCCATGATGACTCCCATAACCCAGGTCCGGAGCGCGGTGGACTCAGGAGCCGGCCAACCTGGGTCTGGGTTTGGTTCTCTTGGGAGATGTCAGGGAGATCACTTTCTTTAGCCAAACTTCCAAGATATAAAAACTGGGGATGATGATCATGTCATCCCATGTTGCAGCATTCAGTGAGGATTAAGTAAGAGGTGTAGAGGGTTGATTCTTTTCCTAGCACATAGAGCTCAGTAACTGTTGGGCAGTTCATTAGTCTATAGATATCTTATTGTAGGTATCTTATTGTTTAGAATCTATTATAGGTATCTTATTGTTGAATACCAGGGACACCATGACAAATGGCTGCCGATTGATTCGAGCAAAAGTGACCTTAATCTGGCGTTGAGGGCATTGTTTTCACACGTTTAATGAGTATAAACTAGCATGTGGCTTTTTCCTGAAGACAGGAAACATGCAGTCCCAAACACTGTAAATTCTTACCGCCACCCAAGAAGACTCCGTCTCGGCTCCTGGGAGAGGAGCTAGTTTGTGGGGCCAATTAGGAGTTCAGTGTTGGATCGAAGTGTGAGAGTTTGTTAGAAATCCGAGGGGAGTTGTGGAGAACACATTTGGGGCTGTCAGTCTGGCGTCCAGGGCCGTGGGCCGGGCTGGAGGCACATTTGAGTACGACCAGCGGATGGAGAGCATTTAAGGCTCTGAGATTGGACGCAGCCATCGAGGGGCCCCAAAATTCAGAGGCCAGGAGTAAAGGACATGGCAGCAGAGGGCCCCAAGAAGGGATGGTCCCTGCGGCGGGGGAGCCCGGCCAGCGTGGTGCTCAGAAAGCTTGCTAGATGCAGGCACGCCTCCTTTCACTGTGTTCTGCCTTCTTGCATTTTTTACAAGTTGAAGGTCGATGGCGGCCCTGTGACCAGCGAGTCTGTCGGCGCCATTTTTCCAACTGCTTTTTCCTCACTTTGTCTCTCTGTGTCACGTTTTGGTAATTCTCTCAATATTTCAGACTTCGTCGTCATTCTTCTCTGTGTTTTGATGATCGTTCATCCGTAGAAGCAACTTGCTTCAAGCTCAGGTCATGGTTGGCATTTTTTGGCAATAAAATATCTTTTAATTAAGGTGCGTACACTGCTTTTTAGACATAAGGCTTCCGCACGCTTACGAGACTACAGTTGAGTGAAAACATAACTTTTATATGCACTGGGAAACCAAACACTGTGCTGGACTCGCTTTCTCGCCGCTCTCCCTTTGTCAGGGTGTCCTGGAAGGGAGCCGCAGTGTCTCTGGGACGGGCCCGTGAAGAGTGTCAGGAGAGAGGGCGCCTTCGGCCGTGTCCTGAACGAGCTGCTCGGACAGGACGATGAGGGAGGGAGCCTCCTTGCTGGGGGTTCAGCAGAGACGGGAGAGGAGGCATTGGAGAAGGACTGCTGAGTCTTCTCTCTGGGGGGTTTGGCTGCATGGGGGAGCCAAGACGGAGACGTGGTCAAGGGAGGGTTATGTGGAATGTGTGAGAAAGAGCAGCGCAAGGGTATACTGCTGAATGATGCAGCAGAAGGAAAATGGATGTTGTAAGAGGCAGGCAGCCGTCCGGAGCCACTTCCTGGAGTCGGAGAGGAGCAGCGCTGGTGCACACACGGAGAGGGGCGCCGACCCGGTCATTTCCGCGCTTACAGGCGGCACCTGCTGTATACCCAGGTAGAGATGCTGGCGGGTGCTTATCCTCCTCCCCACCTTTCATTAGAGTTCTGGCTGTTCCTGTCTTCTCGGTTTATGAGTTTATCATTTCCTTATGCGCTTCGATTTGCTCATTTTTGTGTGTCTCTGAATGCCCTGCCTTGCTCGCCCGCCACTCACCCAGAGAGATGGCGAGATGGGGGTGGTCAGTACACACTGCGGTCCCTGGAAACGGGAATGGCAAGAGAGATGTCATTGTCCAGAGAGGGATGTCAACAGCGTGGATAAGTAACCTCTCGGGTCTTCAGACACTGAAAAGCAAAGCCAGACCTTGAGACATGGATGTGTTCACTTAGGAAAAACAGGCCAGGTGAGTAGTGCTTCCTTGGCAGTTGTAGATTTCTGAAACATCTGCTCGGGAGATATTAATGGCCAAAGCATAGATGTTTCCATCAAGCTTAAGAAGTACGTGCTCCTAGATCCCTGTTCAACTTTAGACACTGGGGTATCTAGAAACACATGTCTGGGTTTGGGGGTTGATGCCTCCCACAGAATGTCCCCGGGCTCTTGCGAGAGCAGGAGCCTAAAGCAGGTGTTTTCTGCATCCCAGGGCTGGAGCCCCACGGCCCATCAATAACTGCAAATCGACGGTGTCACAGAGGGGTCCCATGTGTATGGCATGCTATTGGTCGTGATCCTTTGTTGCTTTTATTGACATTTCTGAATGTTTTTAAAACCAAGTATCAGAACCATAAGAAAGTACAAGTTTTGTTTTCAGAAGTAACTACACACTTGTTATGACCATGTTTGCCGTGGATTAGGAACTGTGAAAACACAACGCAAAGCCCCCACCCACCTGTGTCCAATCTCCTTTTGGGAGATAGCCTCCAGAGCTGGACAGTCGGGGGGGGGGGGGGTTGTCCAGATGCTTCCCCACAGCCCGTGAGCTGCGTCTCGTACCAGAAGGTTATTTGCGATGTTACCATGAGAGGCCCCTGACCGACAAAAACCTCTCCACAAGCGTGAGCTGCTATTTATGAAACACTTTCTTAAATGTTTTTCAATGATTATCTACCAATGCTATGCTTCTAAAATGTTCAGGCATGTTTAAAACAAGATAAGTCCATTGATTCAGTCAGAGGCACGCTGAGAGAATTGATTGGGGAAGGGAAGTCCATTCACTAAAGACCAGTATTGAACAGAAGGACCGTAGAAGGATCTATGGGTATCAGTGTATTTAGTCTCTCACGTAGAGGTGAGCCTGGGGTCCTCATCGTCTGGGTAGCGAGGCAAACATCCTTCCCCACCTCAGCCCCCGGAGCGTCCAGACGGCAGCATTTGGTCACTCACACCGAAAGCAAGATGGCAAGCGATGCGATGAAGGTCGCCGTGTTTAGGTAGATATGAGAGGGGAATCCCTCAGAAGGAGGAGTAACAGTATGCACTGGGTTCACGCGTTGTGGGGGGCAAGGGGTAAGAAAACCACCTGTTTGCGCAGTCCGCCATCTACGGGTGGGCCTGTCCCCTCCTGAATTGACAGTAGCGTGCGCTGCCCAACAAAGGAAGCCTCTGCCCACAGTAGGAGGCTAGGGTGGGTGGCGGACAGTTGGCAATCAGTGAGGTTGATTGAGCGTCTGCCTCCCTCACTATGCACACTTGGTAGAGATGCATAGACCAAGCGAAGTCTTCTGGAAAAATGGGACGAGCTGTGTGCTATGAGCTCTGCCTGAATACTAAGCATCCGGGAGGATAGAGCGGAGTGCGGCGTGTCTCAGGATGGTTGACGGTGGTTCCCCATCCCCAAGCAGGCCCTGTCTGTGCCCTGTCCTCCTCCCTCCCCCCCACGCACATCCATGTGCACACACGTGCACCTTCTTGATTTCCACCCCAAAAGCAAAATGCTCCGTCGAGCTGTCCTCTTTATTCTTTCCTCCTAGGGGTTTAACTCACACAGAGGGTTAATGACCTAGGCTCTTGAGTCAAGCATCAAAACAAATCCCACCTCGTGTCTCTGAAATGACTCCTCAGATCGGCATATTGAGGCAAGGGTCACAGTATGCCTTTAGATGTGTATGGTCCAGACTTTGGCTTTTCTCTCTGCTGAAAATCAGATGCCATTATCCCCCGCACACAGTTTCCCTCCAAAGTCATAAGACCCTGCAAAGGGGGCCGCTGTGACTGTGGCGTCCTGCCAGCCATTGAGGCTGATAGAAGAAACCACGCTGGAAATAAGTGTCCATGGCGTTCAGGGCCCCAGCCTCCAGAGACGTGACATGCTGCCTACCCGGACTTCTCTCGGCGTGATGATTTCTAGTCCGAGGCAGCAAATGCAAGCCGGGGAACTGCCCGGCGCCTTCGAAGGCAGGCGCCAAATATCACGGCCTTTCCTGAACCCCAGGTCCTGCTTCTGTATTGGCCCTCCCTCTCTCTTCCAGAGTCTCCTCGGGAACAGATTCCTGTACCCCCTCTTCTCGGGCCTTTTCCACTCCCGGGCTGTGCCGTTTGTTGGTGTGTTTACGTCACGCTTTCTCAGGCGAGTCTCTTCTCCCTCCTGGGCAGCGAAGAAAGTTGTATTCCCCGCAGCTCTTGTGCTGAGAACCCGAAGCCAAGGAGACGGATGCTGTGTGGCTATTACTCCAGAGCCCGTTCGTCAGGGTCTCGCGAGAAACAGAACAAAGAGGGCATATGTGCATGTGTGGAAGGAGGGTTGTGTCAAGGACTGGCTTGCACGGTTCCGGAGGCTGGCAAGTCCCGACTCTGCATGTGGGCGACCACGCTGGTGGCCTTGGAGGAGCCCGTGCAGATCGGATCCAGTGGCCGTCCGTGACGAATGCCTTCTTGCCTGGGGGCAGGAGGGGACAGACTTTGGCTCATTCAGGCTTTCACCTGATTGGATGAGGCCCAAACCCGTTAGGAAAGAAATCTGCTCTTCGCCAAGTCCACTGATTGAAACGTAAATCTCATCCCAAAACACCTTCAGAGAAACATCCAGAGTCACTTTTGACCACGTCACCGGGCACCAGGGCCCAGCCACCACGCCACAGAAAATTAACCATCAAACCATCGTTGTGTTTTCTTGGTGCTTTGCTTTAAAACAGTGAGATGTATTTCGTGTGAAGCATCTTTTTTTTAATTTAATTTTATTTTTTCAGTGTTCCAAGATTCATTGTTCATGCACCACACCCAGTGCTCCATGCAATCCGTGCCCTCCTCAATACCCACCACCAGGCTCACCCAACCCCCTAACCCCCTCCCCTCCAAAACCCTCAGTTTGTTTCTCAGAGTCCACAGTCTCTCATGCTTCGTCTCCCCCTCCGATTTCCCCCAATTCACCCTTCCTTTCCTTCTCCCAATGTCCTCCATGTTTTTCCTTATGCTCCACAAGTAAGTGAAACCGTATGATAACTGACTCTCTCTGCTTGACTTATTTCACTCAGCATAATCTTTTAAAAACTAGCTAATCACCCAGATTCTGAGGTGAACAATCCAAGCCACACCACGGGCTGTAACTGCGAGGGTTCGCTGTCAGCGTAGATACGGTTTTCCTGATTCTGCAGCTGTTCGCGCTATTCAGTTCTGATACTGTTAAATAATGTGCACTTATTTAGCTCTCTCCAACGCAGTGTCATTTAAGACGAGATTTGGCATAAACCAAAGTGTCTTCTTTGTGTATGTGAGAGCGCGTGTGTGCGTGTGTGTTCTACTCAAGAGCTTCCTAACGCCCGATTGCTGTCCCGCGTGGGCTGGGTCGTCACTTGCCACCGCTGTGGAATGGAAGGAAAAGCCATCTGGTAAACCGATACCAGAATCATTGCTGTTTTCTCTTAAACCTTGCTGAAAAGTCCAGCAGTTTTTGTGGAAACCCATAGCTCTGTGGTTTCTAGGAGTGATCCTTGCCAGCTAGTCCTCAAATATCCGTGGCTTGAAACAGGACACTTGTGGGACCAGGACGCTGAGTTACTGAGACTGAATAATGCCTCTGCTATGAGCCAGCCCCAGCAGAGTGACGTGACTTACAGGAAACAGCTTCATTAATCACTTTGCACATTTGCACTGCTTCTGCACAAACGCAGAACTTTCCTGTGGGTTCTCAGGGGAGCGGACCCGCGACACACAACGGTCCAGGTGCTGGCAGAGCACCTTCATTTACCTAGGACCAGCTTTCCAAGCTGCCGTGTGAATTCACTGGCTACGACATGAGGATCGGGCAGGCCTAAGTGAGCATGGTAACCAAATACAGAAGGACACGTGGGAGAGGGGACACTTCCCTTCCATGACTCCGGTTTTCACTATAACTCTTTGCTTCTGTGCTCCCCAATCTAGGCTCTTCCTCTAAGAGAGAAGTCTCTACGGCAATGCAGGGGGCAGGTTCCAGGGATAATGGGGGTGGGGTAAGACCCTTTTCAGGAGGTAAACCTCAACCATTAGGACACCACTACAGAGCCCGCAGACCCGCAGTCCCCCCAGACACACAGAGCTCCCCCTTGCCTCTGTGACCATCACCCCTCCTCCATCTCCTTCCGTCTTCCCCTCCCCCACTTGCCATCAAGCTGGCGGACACCGTTCATTGTCCCCAAGGCGTCACCCCCAGGAAGCCACCCCAGGAACAGCAGCAGTCCAGGGCACTGCGGACAAAGCAGCCTGCACCGTGTGTGGACAGTGCTGCCCATGAAGCCCCAGACGTTTAACACTCGGGGTCACCCTTCTGCTTGCCTGCCGTGCCCAGTAGCCAGGGGGGATATAGAGGGCCCAATTAACCGCCCCCTCGTCGCTCTGCCTGAGATCGGAATGAACGGAGAAAGAAGTCAGACAGATGGAGATCAGAAATCCTCTTCTACCATTGATGAAGTTGTCTTGGAGAACTTGGCTTGGCTCTGGCCCCAGATGGTGTGAAGTCAGTTAGCCCTGGTCCCTGATGGAGATAAACAGCTCCAGAAGCCCCTGCTGGAGATGCTCCCCGGGGAAATTTAAGGCAACAAGGAGCAGATAAGAAAATGGGCGTGCTGTCAGAAAGGAAATGGGGAGAGGAGGGTGGTACTGAGGATCCTCCGATCCTTCTCCAAAGGGGCTTGAGAAGGGCATGGATGGGACAAGGTCATGGTCCCTATCTTTGCTCCTCGAGCAGGTGGGTTAGGGTTCTCCAGAGAAACAGAACCAACTGGAGGTGTGTGCACGTGTGTGTGTGTGTGTTTGTGTGTGTACAGAGAGAACTTTATTTTAAGGAGCTGTCTTGTGCAATGGTAGGGGCTACTGGCAAGTCCAAAATCCAGAGGGCAGGTCGGCAGGCTGGAGGTTCAGGTAGGAATAGATGTTTCAGTCTTGAATCGGATGGCTGGAAGCCTGGACAGAACTTCTGTGTTGCAGTTAGGAGGCAAAATTCCTTCTTCTTTGGAAAACCTCAGTCTTCGTTCTTAAGGACGTAAGCTGATTGCATGAGGCCCACCCACATTATGGAGGGTAATTTGCTTGACTTCAAATCAACTGATTGTGAATGTTAATAACATCTTTAAAAGGAACACTTTATCGCAATATCTAGACAGTGTTTGGCCAAACACCCGCCCACCTTAGTCTTGCCAAGTTGACAGGTAAAGTTAACCATCAGAGCACAGAAACGAGAAGGGGCAGCAGAGGGGTCAGGGGGTGGGGGCATCCTTCCACATGCTCGGAGAGGCAGAAGTCATTCTCCCCAACGCCAAGCACCATCGATCCTCTATAAATATTCACCACATGTGTGACTTTCCCCAAGTCCTAAGGCAGTGGATTCCTTTATTTCTTTCTGCTACTTGGGAGCCAGCAAAGCATGCTTTGGGCAGGAAGGCATAGCTCTAAACAGATGGCAATAAACTCGTTTTAACTGTGTATACTTGGGATAAAAAATTACCACACACCTTGGTATGATATTTATTTATTCATAAAATATATATGTTTTTATTTTACATACTTTATAAATACAAATTAGAATTAAGGAGAGAAAACAATAAAAATACTTTACTTTTTTAATGGTTCACAAATACTTTTAAGTTCTGTACTGAAGTTCAGTCTGTTCTGACACTTGATTTAATGGCTAAATGATCCAGATGAAAGAATCGATAGCTGGGTCTTTAAATCATTACACTCATTTTTCAATCCTGTCCACACTTACACACAGATTTTTGATGAAATTCAGCTGTAAACGCTCCATCTTTTCCTGATGTCAATCAGTTCTCCTTGCAAGTCAACCAGACGGTATTGCATTTTTATTTTTTAGCAAATGGGTTCAAGATGTACTGAGTCTTCGTTTGGGAGATTTTAACTGAATTTAAAAATTCCTTTCTAAGGAATACAAACGAACAAATATGAGAGTTTATATATTGTTTTTGGCAAGAAAATCACATAAAGAGAAATTTTTAACTGCTTTTCAGATGGTTTCTCCATAACATGTGTTCTTAAAAAAAAAAAAAATCATTTGTCCTTCATGGTTGAAATAACAGTAAAACTGTTTTACTGTTATTTCAACACAGATTAATCGTGTGTGTGTGTGTGTGTGTGCACATACATGTGCACAAAAACATCCCTTAGGTGATATAATATTACCGGTTTTTAGACATGAAGGAAAGATGAACAGATTTGGACTCCTATAATTTTGGCCAAAACTAAATATGTAGACAACCCCTTAAACTTAAACCCATTAAACTTAAAGAGTTTAATGACTTTTAACTAGAACACTACTGTGTGGTGTGAAAGTCTGTCCTTTTCTAAAGTTTTATACAGAGTTC
>JAPYYM010002967.1:0-11679 GCA_028534135.1 Potos flavus
TTCAGACAACTTGGTTAGGTGTGTTCTGCTACTTCATTCCTACTGGCCACAGTTTTGTGTCTGAACCCTGCACCTGTCATCACCCACCTGTTGGAAGACAAATGCCTGGCACAGGTGGCTGCTGTATGCGGTGCATCCAGTCCTCATGCTGATTCTCCACTCTGTACCCTGGAGGCTCTAAGAAGGCCCTGACTGGGTCTCAGTACCTGCTGGGAAGAGAACGAGATTTGCAACCTCCCTGTTTCAATTTGAGTCACACTCTAGCAGGTCCTCCCTGGAGCCTCTTCTGCCTCACACTCACTCACAGCCCCCCAACTTCCCTCCTGGCCCAGAACCCACCACACCATCAGGGGACCAGCAGGCCAGCTCCATAAGGCTGGACATCCTTGCCCTAGCCTGGAGCATTCTCTTCCAATTGCCACAGTATTGGAGTGAGTGACCAAGCCCCAAGGTGATTCAGTAGACTGAGATCAAGGCTGGCCTTGATTATATTGGAACTTGAAAAGAGACTGGCATAGTCGTTCCTCATCTCTCCAGAACCCGCTCCCTATCAGTATCGCCTTCCCGTAATTCAGGTACAAACCAGGAAGAAAATGCACAAATACAAATGCCTTCATATAGGTTGGCTTTGAACCTGATAAATGTTACTTTATACTCATTTCTACCTGGCTTGGTTATTTGATTTCTAACTCCATAACATTTGAAGAAAAGCAAACAAGAAAAGGGGAGCACGGCAGGAATCGGGAGGTGGCAGCCTGAGAACGATCACATGCGAGGATCGGGAAAGTGCGAGATCTCAGAGGCAGCAGCACACGGCCCTAGGCCCCTGACGCTACCATAGAGCACAATGCTGACGTTTATAATGCTAACCCCAAGTCATGAGTGAGCCTGGCTCACATTCAGCATGCTCCCAAAGCTGCCTAGGTGTTTGCAAAGAGCTCCCAGACTTCTGAAGGCTGCCCACCTTGCCCACAGGTGAGAGGGCTCCCCTTTGTACAATCACACTGCACAAGCAGAATGGGCCGATTCTCATCATTTGAATGGCAGTCCTCAGAAAGTGAATCTAAATGTATTTTTACTGTTGATACATTTATAATTTATATACTAATATATATAAAGCACGAATAGTGTTGTCTTGCTGCATATGTGCTAATTTCTAGAACTAGCCAATGGAGGGGAAAGAAGGCTGGACCAGTGAACTGTTAATGACTTAATTTCCTGGTTAACCTCACTTTCCTCATCTGTAAAATGCAGTATATAATAGCTGCCTGAGTATTTCAAATGACTGTGGAGATAGGCTGGCTAGGTGAAAGGAACAAGGAGTGTGCTTTACTTAAGTAATTCCTCTTATCTAGATTGAGTCATGGATGAAAATTACAAGAGGAAGGAAAATTACAAGTACATAGTACTCAGAGGTTAGAGATTAGGTATATCTCGCAGACAGATAATTGATTTAGAATTGGGCACAGGTCAAAGGACTTCCCACCAACATTAGCGATGTCCCATTCTCTGGGAAAGAGCGACACCTACTGCATCCTAGGTGTACTGCAACTGATTTGGAAAACCAGGAGGCTTCAAACCTAGTGACCGGTGTACAATTTTAGCTGGGCACAAGATAACAGCGCAAAAATAAAAATTAAAAACGGTCATACGGTATTGTCCTTTAAAAAAAATCCCAATTTTCCTTCATTTAAAAATAACTTCTATTTTTCATATTCAAATGTAATGCATATTTGTTGTAGAAAATGGAAAGAAAATGAAGATCATCCAATGGCACCATTCTCAACCCTTAATCAACACTGAGTTCAGAACCACAGCCACTGCTCTCATCAACATTGTTCTCTCTTCAGTCTTCCCTCCCTTTTTCTTCTTCCTGTTCATTTCCTTTCTCTCTCTCTCTCTCTCTCCATCCGTGCATATTGTAAAAATAAAGCCAAATAAAAAATCCTTCCTCATCAGGGATAACCATTGCTAACAGCTTGACGTGTATTATTCCACACATTTTTATGACAGTGGAAATGCATATCTATCACAAACCAAATGGGCTATACTGGTTATCCCTCAAACCCAAGACCACCAGGAACACACTTGCACTTGAGCTTCTCAGTCCGCGGTAAGGGAGAACACACACCATGGCAACTGTAGGCGTTTCGGTAAAAGGCTGTTAGAATTTATAGGACTTGGGACTGAGCGAGATGATTTGCAGGAGGCTTTAAGGAAGCTGGGCTCTGCTCTGGATTGGACGTTGCCAGGAAGCAGGGTAAGTCTATGATTGGCTACCTTAATTAATGTCATCCAGAAGGAGAGACAACCAGTGCGAGGCTGAAGCTGGCAAAGATTTGGTAAAGGAGCAGCAGTCCCGACCGTTAACCAGGACAGGTGGATGCTTGGTCATGTTTGTGCTTTGGACTAGGCTCCTGTTGAGTGTGTGTGCAGACATGACCACGAGTGGTCTTGTCTTTATCTGCCCCATGACGTCACAGCATGGCCTTTCTGCTGTCTCTGTGCTGTGACACGAACTCCAGAGCCTCACGGTGCTGCCAGGCCAGCTCCCCACTGTCGGGACCGCTCTTCTCCCTCTCGGGGTTGTCTCTTCTCTTCACCTAACAACGTTGTGGACTTGGCTTCCAAGTCAAGATTGAGTCTTATGTAACCAAATTTCTCTTGTTAAATAGATGTTTTCTGATATTTTAGGCATACAATACTAAAATGAAATCCTTTAGGGGCGCCTGGGTGGCTCAGTGGGTTAAAGCCTCTGCCTTTGGCTCAGGTCATGATCTCAGGGTCCTGGGATCAAGCCCTGCATCAGGCTCTCTGCTAGGCAGGGAGCCTGCTTCCCCCTCTCTCTCTGCCTGTCTCTCTGCCTAGTTGTGATCTCTCTCTCTCTGTCAAATAAATAAATGAAATCTTTAAAAAAAAAAGAAAAAAGAAAAGAAATACATCTCGGCACATAGTATACTGTTTTCCTTAAAATAAATTTCTAGATGTGTAATTCCTGGGTCAAATGATGGCTACATTTTAAAGTTTTTGGTAAGATCTCACCAGAATGCCTTCCGTAGAGTGTGAACTAATTTCACTTTCAGCAATAGGATAGAATACTCAATTACCCACCCCCAAACCCTCGTCAGCACAAAGTCATGAAGTATCATCAATCTTTTTTTTTTTTAATCTTGGCCAGTTTCGTAGGCTGAGGCACATCTGGTTTTTAAATTTCTGTTGTGTAAAACTGGACACCCAACAAGGACCAGGTGAGGCATATGGATCTCACTAGACTCTGCTGCTTTGGACTGTGTCCGTAGCTTTGGGGCAGTCCAGTTAGGGGGCACAGAGCCCTCTGCTGGTGTCTCAAGTCTGTTTCTCAGGCTGCCAGTTAAGGAGATGTATACAGAAAGTGGCATCTTGGGGTTCCTTCAGATTTGGGACGCACTTTGACAGCAGTGTTTTTCAAAGTGTGCTGTTATCCACTCTCTTGTCTGCCTCCCCACTGAATTAGGAGCTTCAAGGGGACAGGGACTGTGTCTTCCTCACTTTCTTTTCCAATTTTTTTAATTGTGGTAAAATACACATAAAACTTACCATCTTAACCACCTTTAAGTGGTATGAAGGGCATTCGTATTGTCGTGCAACCATGAGCACCATCCATCTCCGGAACTCTTTTCACCTTGTAAAACTGAAACTCTCTCCCCATTAAACAATCCTCCGCATCCTCCTCACTCCCGGCCCCTGGTCACCACGATTCTAGTTTCTGTCACTATGATTGCAACTACTCTAAGTACCTCATAGAAGTGGAGTCATACAGTATTTGTCTGTTTGTGACTAGCTTCCTTCACTTCTCATCATGTCCTCAAGGTCTATCCATGCTGTAGAATGTGCCAGAACTTCCTTAAAGTACTGTAAGAAAGAAACATGCTATTTTAAGCCACTGAGAGTATCTGGTTGGTTGTTATTTCATCATCACAAATCCTGTCCTGACTAAAACAGCAAGAAATGCCCAAAAGAATACGAACTTCTCTAGCAAAGCACCTAATGGCAGTTTGTCATAAACCTTTGTAGAAGTAGCACGTGGACGTCTTGGTTTCTCAACCAGGACCCCATAGGTTCGTGTGCCTTTTTTTAAGGACGTTTACCCAGGAAGTACAAGGTGATCATAACTTAAGATGAGCTATAGTATTATGACAAAACCACAAGTTACCTAAATCCAGTACGCTGGGAGGTGATGGGTTTTGAGTCCGATAAAAGACTGATTTGGTGGATATCTGTGGGGAGAAGCTACGTTATAGGGTGAATGGCTCTCTCGAAGGTTTGGAGGAAGGTCCTCCTTCTTCACTTGAGACCACTTCAGCGCTCACTCAGCTCCACCCTGCCCACAGGCCCTGCTGCTCTCTCCCTCCATAGGCCAGTTCACAATGCCGGCCCTCTGCTCTCAACCAATTTTAGAAAGGCGATTAGTTACAGTGGGCATGAATTTTTCTCCACAAACCCACAGGTACAAAAAAGATTACTTATTTCTATAAATCAAATTAACTGGTTCTCAGCTCCCAGTCACTTTTGGGGAAAAATATTCTATTTCAGCCATCTTGGGGGTGGCCATCCTCTCTAGAATTGAACGTGAATTCAGGGAACTTAGTGCGGCTCCCGGTGAAGGGCAGGAGAGTCTCTGGTTCCTGTGATCAGTGATGAGAAGTTCATCATCTGAGCTGAGACAGACAAAAGGTAGGCAGCTCCATCCTTCTACACTAAACATGGGGACACTTGCCCATAACCTCGTCACGTCTGCCTCTGACATCCACACATTCCATCTCCCCAGAGTTTGTAGAGAAGCTGCATGGAAGCAGGGGGCAGGTCTACGTCACTAAAAGAATAAAACAGCCATCATCCCCACCCTCACCTCAGGGAAGGGCCACTCCTGCCTCCTCGCTTCTTCTCAGAGAAGGAACAGGAGCTTACCTATCACACACAATGGCGTGTCTTGAAAGGAGAGTGCTGGCAATGGGTATCAAGTCTTGGCATTCTCAGGCTTGCAGGGGAGAGTTCCAGCGAATCCATCTGAGGCCAATTAGAAGCCCTTAGCTGACAGATAGGAAGTACACTTCCCAAGGCCCCAGGCCTGGACTTTCCCGTGAGTGCTCTGCTGCAGCCTCTACCACAGAGGGCTAATCAGCCTCCTCAACTCTTAACTGTCGGAGACTCTCTGGAGTGAACCCAGTCCCGGGAGGATTTTATTCCCTGTCTCCTCAACTCCAAAGTCCTTGCCTGAACTTCAGGGCGGCATGTGGGTCTTTGGGGCTGGTACCAGTTGCTGATCCTCCTGCTCCAGCCGTGACTCCAGCTGCAGGTAATGAAAGCCTTCAGCTTGTGTCGGCCAAGCCTCCGAGGCCACGAAAGGAGGGCCAGCTCTGACATAAACGAGGGTTACCACACCCACCGGCCGGCAGGTCTGGGATTCACCTGTGGCCCTAAGCCCCAGGGCCAGCGTGTCTAGGGAAAACCTGAGTCCCGTGGCTGAGAGTCCTTGAAAAAGAGAGAGGCCAAGAGTTCGTGGCTTACACTAATTTCTCCACAGAGCCTGGAGCAGCCTCCTGAAGCTGATCTCTTGTCTGCACCCTTCCGACCACACCTGGCCTCATCTAACACCCTGGGGGAGCTAGATCACTCTGTGGCTTGCCCTTCCCTCCCCAAACCAGGACCTCGTGTTTTGCATCAATCCAGACGGGCCACTCTGGAACCACACCTGCTATCTGCCGGCCACACAAATTGCCGTGTCACAGAGAGGCCTGTCCCTAGACCCCACCAAGGGTCTGCATTCAGAAACAACTGCAGAACCGTGTCTTGTTATTTCTATTGCTAGTTTCTCTTTCAGTTGGCGAAGGTGATTTTTAAAAAATTCCAGCCTTGCCTCTGCTACAACCAGACCCTGGAGACGCGATCGGTGCGCAGATGACAAAGAACCGTCAGTGGTGGCCATGGCTGCCCCCCTCTGACAGGGACATAGTAGCCAGGAGGGTCGGGACCCAGCAGATATGCAAAGAATCCCCTTCCTGCCATCACTCATCCACCAGTGAACTTTTGGGACTGCTGGGGAAAGGGAGGGTGCCTGAGAAAGGAAGTGAGTCAGCCTCCTGCTGGGTTAGGCCAGTGGTGTGCTGGAGCTCACTTTGCTGGTGAGAGCCAGTAGCCGGCACCCCTCTCTAGCTCTTCCAGTAGGGCGATGTGGTTAGCAACAGACCACTGGTTAGGGGGCGAGCTGAGAGTCACAATCTATGGACCAGGGGCCAGAGCCAAAGACAGAGAAAAATTTAAGAGTGAGGGCCAGAAAGTGTGCCATCTTTGGAGTCTGGGGCTAAACACAAACACAAGCCCCCCCCACCCCATCCCCGCGGCTGCTTTAATGTGTGAAGCCAGGCAGGTCTCTGACTGCCAGAATCCTTACAACTCTCCCTGCAGGCGGCTGGCACCCCCCCTTAGCTCCCTTGTCCACAGGCAGATCCTCTCCTCACGCACCGTCACAGGTATAAACCGTGCAGTTATTCACGCCATCTCTTTGGGAGTCGGCTTTACATTCCTGTGCCATCACTCTTGTTTGGGGGCTTCAACTTCACACTAACCGAGAGCTGGCTCTTTTCCCTTCATGCCTATCTCCCTCTTCCTCATTTTTTCCTAGGTTTCTTGTCTCATTTTCCTCCAACCAGAGGCTCTGTCCAAGGACCAAATGCCCCCAATCCACTGTGATCTGGTCCCTTTCCTCCTCAGGGAAACCCCAGGCCCCTCTGACATCGCCTCACCTCCCTTCCTCCCCCAGAACGGAACAAACCCATCGCTTCAAGAGAACAAAGTGAGGATAAACACAAGAACACGAGAATTCCTGCATTCTCATAGAGGACTAAGAAGGTCACTAAGCTCAAGCACATCTGAGGATCATCAAAACCACAGGCCTGCCTCCCAAAACCTGGACTCCAGCGGCTAAGACCTGGCCAGAGAATACCCAGGGCAGGAAGTCTGTGGGAGGCCACGATCCTCCTCCCGCAGAATGGGGCTTCCGGTGACTGCAGGGGTCACAATTATCATACGGTTCAGCTAGAGGATCATGGCATCAGAGGTCAATGTTTACAATAACAACATCTACTGGTCTAGATAGTGTTTTATTGTTTACATGTCTTCCCATTCAATCCTTGCAGCAACCCCGAGGTAGGTATTACTATCCCCACTTTACAGCTGAATAAACCAGTGTTCCTACATTAGATTACTTGCTGAAAATCGAACGCACATTAGTGGCAAAGCCACTGGTAATTCCAAACCCGAGGGGACTCTTTTGAATAGTTCACAGGTTGCTGCCAAGGAGAGTAGAGCCGAAAACTTCAACTGGGAAGGGCTGGATCATTCACTGGAGCTCAAGGGGGTCCCTCACCAGGGATGAAGGAGGCACATACACAGGCCAAGACCAGAACCGAGCAGAAGCCTAGAGCATCTGGGAGCTGTGAAGCAGGAAGAGGTCTTTATGTTCGGTAGGAGTTGATAGTATCTTCAAATACACGCAGAACCCAGCTTCCAAGGACGGGAGAAACACGAGGGCATCCAGCGGCGGTGAGTCCCAGGGCTGACCACAGGGAACGGAATGGTGGGCAGGAAGAACCCCCGCTGAGTGGCACTCCCTCAGCCTGACCACTGGGTGACGACCTCGAGGCATGGTCCTTTCACTTTGTTAAGGCCTTGAGAAGCTGAAGAGAGCCATAACCCACCCACCCACCCACCCCCCATAAAAATACAGACTCACAGACTCACAAGTACAGACAACATTTTGCATACGATTTCAGGGAGTCCATGGACCCCAGGTGGAGAACTTCTCACTTAGGGCAAGGGTGGCAACCTGAGTAAAGTCACTGATACAAACCTATTTTTATGCAAATTATATTTCCTATGATTGTCCCCCTTCTGTTGTCCCTTAATACTTAGAAGGTTGTGAAGTTTTTTTAACGGGAGCCAAAGAGAAAGAACAGCTGTGTGTGGCAGTGGTGGCAGCCGGGAGGCAAAAACAAAGAGAATGATGGGGTCACTGGCACCGCTGTCCCTCCCGCCCAAAAGGTCACTTTGGGAGCTTCTCCTCTACTCTAGAGAAGGGTTGTGGGAGGTGATGGGTGTGGGATGGTCGTTTGTTTCCTTTTAGAAAGGAAAGCCACTCCTTCACTGGCTACAGGGTCTGAAGTTCTGCAGGCAATGTCTCATTCCCACCTTCCCCCGTCTGACCCCCCAGGGGTACACCTGAGCACTGGGTCTGACCCTCCAGGGGTACACCTGAGCACCGGCCCAGTCGTGCACGCACGTGTGGCCAGGCCTCCCATAAACACCTGTGTACTGACACTCACTTTCATGGAAGAACAACTGGGTTAGGGGACATCTCAGAGGAGAGATTTCATGTTGCAACATGGGGATCATGCACTCCCCAAAGAGAATCCCATAAACTAAGACAAGGTATAAAAGGACTTAATGCACACTAGCCCCACCACCACCTCTAGCGCTCTTCCTTCCAGCCAGGGCTCACCAGAAGGCAAAGTCAGAGCTATGGCCCATTTCCCATCCCCGAACTAATGGGCCCAAGATAGGGAGCCAAGGCTGAAGGGGTTGCAGCGGTTCAGAGGGCAGAGGTGGGAAAAGTCCTGATTCACTGGAGACAGCAGCTCTGATCTCTCACGGGAATCAGGAGATCAAGCACAGGCCTGGCCCCGAGCCCAGCCAGGCCCAGAGAGGCCAGACACGGAAGTCTAAGTGATGACGCAAAGACCAAAGAGAACTCAGAGGCTATAACCGTCTTCCAGGCCCAGTACCCCCAGCATCTCAATGGTCGTCCCCCTCCAGTGGTCACCCGTGCACTAGCGGTCACTTGCCCTAGATGGACGTTTCATCACATGTGGCTAGAGGAGCCCCAGTAAGCCGAATGTGGGCTGGGCTCGGGCAAGGATCGAGCAGGAAGGGTGGAGGGAAGCCCCCAAACCCACTGCCCCTCTTGGCCAGGGCCAGGGGCAGCCGCTCATCTTCAGGAGAAGGAGAGGGAGGGTCCTGGCTGTAGCTCGTGGTCCCAGATGGGGGGGCCCCTAGATCCAAGCCCACCTTGTCTCTAGCCAGAAGCTCCCTCTGTCGCCTTCGCTGCTGACGCCGACCAATCAGAAGGAGAGTCAGTGATGCTGCAAGAACCCCCAGGAGAAAGCCAGCCAGTCCAGCCCCCACTGTGTGGGCCTGACTTGGGGGGCCCCGCTGGCTGCCCCACACCAAGCTGTAAGCAGCTACCACACGGGCCGCACCCCCCTCCTGACATTCACAGGCGTAAGCACCCATGGCGCCTGGGGTTACCACCACCTCCAGCCCGTCCCGCCGGGGAGGAAGTGCAGTCACCCCACTGGGCTGGTGCCACACACAGGACGCCCATGCCGAACTTGGGGAACACGGCAAGACCACATGTGCCGCTGTAGCCACGGGAACTTCAAACACTACTGGGCGCTCTGCGGAGAGAGAGCAGAGACACGAAAGGCGGTAACGCTACCAGCTGGGCTGTAATGCAGCGAGCTATGGCATATGGGACCCAAGGAAGGGCTGTGGGCACAAAGATAAAAAGGAGATGCCCAAAGACAGTAAGACCACGGGTCACTGGCTGCCATATCTTCTGATTTTTAAAGTGGGTCCCAAATGGACAGCGCTCTAGCCCCCTTCACCCACTCCACCCACATTCCCCTAAACCATACAGACCTCCAGGCTCTTTGGGACACAAAGATGAGACATCTGCCGACTCTATGTCTTGGACCAGCCTGTAAATAAGAGAATACTTGGTAAATCCAGGGTCAACATCCCCTTCTGATTTCCTCGGTACCAATGAACATTTGGTAACGTAATGAAATCACAGCTCCCATCATCTCATAAATCACTCCTCAAACTATCAGTCGACATTCTCCTAACGTTGTAAAATTTCCCCCAATGCCCCCTTGACTCTTCATGACACTTTCCAAGTCAATTCTACACATATTTCCAGCAGACCACAGAGAATTAAATTTGTACTAAGTCTGCTGGAAAGGTGTTTGGAGGGTGCTTTTAAAACACGCATATGAGTGTTCCACGAGATGTATCTGGGTATCCACAACCACAAGATTTCTCTGGGGAAGGAAAAAAAAACATAAAAACTATAGTTAACTGTTTTCTATTGAGAGAGAAAACGTCTTTTCTATAAAAGTTAATCAAAATTCTATGTCAGGGAGATGACTTTTTGTTTCATAAAGGCTGCTTGTCTCTACGGAGGAAATTTCTCTCTCCAACACCTGTTGATGTCTACTAGCCTCTAATGGATCTGTTTCAAACAACACAATGCTGGTACTTCTGGGATATGCACGGACGGCGCCTGACACAGGGACAGCAAGACAGACTGCCCACTCTGAACTCCCTGTCACCACTCCCCAGAGGGAGACCTCCCCCAAGCTCTCAGTGGAGGTCAAGTTCTATCCGAACACATAAAAGCCTCAAGCAAAGATGGACTCCATTTGAGTGTGAATGCCTTCCCCGTGAATTAAGGGCCCCTGAAATGAGCTCCAAGACTGGTATGAATACATTACAGTCTTCTGGGTAAGCCCAAGGTCACTTAGTTTGGCTGAGAGCTGGGAACATGGGAAGGCCATCCATGCAGCTAAAGCCAGGACATATCAGTGGTGGTCAGCGGCACTTGGTGTTGAAGATAATGGGAATGTGATCACTTAGACAGCGTGTGGAAGTGTAAGGAGAAAAATTAAACCCCGAGGAATACCAACATTCAGCAGTGGGATGGAAAAGGAATCAGTAAGGGAGACAGACTGGTGGGGGAGGGAGGAAATCCTGCACTGAGCATGGAGCCTGCTTGGGATTCTCGCTCTCCCTCTCCTTCTGTCCCCCCACCCCACCCCTCGCCCCCCCACTCACGCTCTCTCTCAAAAAAATGAAATGAAATGAAATAATAATTGAAATGAAATAATAAAAATGAAATAATAAAAAAATGAAATGAAATGAAATGAAATAATAAAAATGAAATAATAAAATGAAATGAAATAATGAAAAAATAAAATAAAATAAAATAAAACAAAGTAGGCTCCACGCCCAGCATGGGGCTTGAACCCAACATGGTTTCAAGCTATCGAGAGTCGCATGCTCTACCGACTGAGGGTCCAGGTACCCTGTCAGACAAGACACAGACACGTGGATGGGCCAGAGCCCTGGGACAGCGGGCAAGAGACCGACGCAGTGATACTCACCCGCCATGCTGGCCAGCATGGGCCACACACGCACCCAGCCGGAAGCTCCAGGCACAGACGGGGTCTTGGGCCAGGATGCACTCCGAGCAGCTCTGGAGACGGCCACAGTTGGTGGTGTCCACTTGTGTCACCTCGGTCCTCGAGCCCACCAGGAGCCAATTCTACAGAAAGAGAGTGAGGAAGACGACGCTAGCTCTCCCAGACCTCAGGGTAACAAACTGGCTCTGGACTCACAGGTACCCCCACCAGACTCCCCAAAATCTATAACTCACCTGATACAATTTCATACTCTCAACTGGTTGTGGCTCCGGGAATAAGGTCAGATCCTCCAAGACGCTGAGCTGGGCTCCAATCCGCACCGCTCGGTGGAGGTGTCCGTCCTCTAGGAAGCAGACAGGCGGCCAGACAGAATGACAGAACC
>JAPYYM010002968.1:0-11679 GCA_028534135.1 Potos flavus
TCTCTCTGTTCTCTGAAATAAATAAATAAATCTCAAAAGCAAAACAAAACAAAACAAAACAAAAAAACACCATGATGGCAGTAAGAGCTATTCTAAGATCACAGGCAGGACCTACCTCAGGGAGCAGGTGGGATGAGGGAGAGGCCAGAGTAAAGTGCCTGGGGATGTGTGATCAGGCTTAACACTATAGCAGGACAGGTAGGGATCTCTCTGGAATCTGCTCGCATTGGCTAGGCCAGGTAGCATGCTAGGTGTTTGATATTCCACTGTGCACTACAATCTTCACAATCACCCTGAGGAGGGCAATCACTGTCCCCGTTTTACGGAGGAGAAAGTGTAGACTAAGAATCATCCAGAGATAGCTCTGAGAGTGAGTAGGCACTGAGATTCAAATCCAGATGTGTCTGATCCAAGGCCCGTACTACTTCCAAAAATGCCACAGTGACCCCTATTTCTTTCCTGGGAGGTTGGACAAGCCACGGAATATTTTTCTTAACATTATGGGTTCCACAGTCATGTAGCATTCTGGAAGACATAAACTGCCACAGGGGCACAGAGTGCCCCCACAGAGGACACTAACTCTGCCTGAAAGTAAAGGGGAGATGTCAAGGGGGCCTCAGAAAAGAGAGGTGACCTTTGTCTTGGGATATAGAAAATCTCTCTGCAGGGAAGGCAGAGCAGGGCATTTCCAGCCAAGGAAGAGCAAATAAAAAGGACCAAAGGCTGACTTGAGAATTGACAAGGAACTCAGGTTAACTAAATCACAGGATATGCAGAAAGCAGGAGAGGCACTAGCAGGTCTAGAGAAGGTCATTTGACCCTACTTCAGAAGTGTCTGTTGGTGAATGACAAACCATCACAAAACAATGGTTTCAAGCAATAATGTCCCCTGTCCCATGAGACACAAGTTACTGGTGGTTATTCTGCTCCACCTGGGGCTACTTGGGCCCCTGAGGGAGCTGCAGTCATCTGGAGGATCCAGCGGAAGCTCAGCTAGGGTTAAGGGCCCCAGTTCTCCTCCCAGTGGGCATCCCCACATGGCTCCTTGGCCTGCTTCACAGCATGACATCTGCATTCCAAAAAGAAGTACCCAAGAAGGATATGGCAGGTGGCAGGCCAATGAATGGTCACACTTGGAACCAGCACGGCATCACTCTGCCATATATATTCTATGAGTCAAAGCAGTCACAGACCCAGCCTGGGGCAAAGTGGGAACAGGAGAGAAACCACACAAAGGTGCAAATGCCTGCAGGTGGGCTTCACTGGGGGGAGGTTGCCAAAGTCAAAGTATTAGCAGTAGCAGTCGCCAAATGATGAAAGCCATCGTTGTCCAACTCAAGGTTGCTGTGCTGAGGCAGGCTGTTCTCAACCACAAGGCTGCAACACACTGGTTCGTTATGAGGTTGTGTTATGAAAAATAAAGAAACGAAGCTTTTTAATTTTTTTTAGTAAGAGTACATTTATGGTGATCCTATGATGTTATAGTGTTACTTATTTTCACTCACTTTCTAATGTCCTATCTTTTTAGGAGTCACGGAAGTATAGCTGTCAGCCCAGCATATCTGAGCAGCAGCCCACATCCCTATCATCCACGGGGTTACCACACTCCCATAGAAGACTGAACACCAACGAAGCAGGGACCAGTGAGGTAGACTTCTGTTCTAGAAAGATCACTTGAAGGCTGTGTGGCACATGAATCCTGGAGATACAGACATCTGTTTGAAGGGTCCAAGAGATATGACGCAGCAAGAGGGAGGCCCTTACAAGCCGCAGTGAGAAGCTGCAGGAGAAGCCAACTCTGATCTTGCCTTTTGGCCTCCAAAACTGTGAGAAAATTAATTTCTGTTGTTTAAACCACCCAATCTTTGATATTTTGTTATGAATATATATGTAATATTTATATTTGACATATTCAAGTATATGAAAGTATATTCACAATTAGCTTATTTGGCTAACTCAGATTCCCATGAGGGTCTGGTCCTTTGCAAGTTCCTTAAAATAAATCTCCATCACCAGAGTAGCCTGGATGGGTGTCTGTCCCCTGAAATCTTTAAAACCTGATTGAGACTTTCATCCTCCTAGCCCTTTTGCCCAGAGAGCTATGGTGGTCATGTCTGGGACTTAAACTGGATTCTTGCATCCTCCAAAGGGTGGCTCAATCGAGTAGCTTTTTTGTAAGAATAGGGACATCTCATCCAATGTGGTGACTGAAGTTCCCACCTCAACTGGTCTATTGGACAGGAATCGGCCAGCATGAGGGCATGACCCGTCTGACTCCTAAGTTTACAATGATGCAGATGATGCATTTTACAAGTTGTCCAGTGTTCTCTGTCCTTTTCTTTTTCTATAATACATGACTCATCATGTTCTGTAAAACTTTAGAAAAGTCATATCATATCAACCCTGGAAACTATCAATAAGTTTCAGATAATGATTCTTCCAAATGAATTAGTGAAGATAAGAGAAAGAATTTGAGCAGATATAATAAATTACTGCTCTCGTTATAACAGCTAGTGTGCATTAAGGCCATACTATCTGCCATGTTTTACTTAGACATTATTTCAAATAAATCTTTATTCCAACCCTATAAATTAAGTGATGTTATTATCTCCAACTTGCAGGTAAAGAAACTGAGGCTTAAGGTCATGTGATTGCTATATGAAGACACATAATTGTTACAAGGCTCTGACTGTAAAGCTTGGCCTTTTAAATATTTTACTACATATTGACCTTTTTGACTTCTTTTATAATACAATCATGAGAAACACGTGGACTTCATACAAGACCTCAGGGTCAAGTTCAGTGGTTCTCAGAAACTCTCATGTGTTGTTGAAGTAACTAAAAGTCGGGCAAGATACTAAAACATGGTTACACAGTTAACGAGATTTTTGGAATGGGAGCAAAAACACATACGCGTCCATGACGCTGAGTCTCACCCAGATCAAGGATCCATAGAGGAAGGGGCTCACAGTGAGCACAGGACTGGAATCCTGTGAGACTGCAATCACTTACCACCTTCTCATTTATGTTGCTGCATAAGGACTTACAGGCAGACATTCAGGGAAGCCAGCAGGGTTTCAGGAAAGATTATAGAAGAAAGACTTAACGATGATCAAAGTTCATTCAGCTGGAATGAGGCCTCCTGGACTCCATTTATGGTTCTACTACTTCCAACTTTACCCCACAGCTCAGTTTTCTGATCTGTGAAATGGGGATAATATAATAAGTACCTCCCATGGTTGTTGTAAGAATTGAATGGCACATGGAATGTACCTTCATCCTAATTAGTCAGTAAATGCGAACTATCATCCCCATCGTCATCAATTTCCTTTTCCCACAAAACTGGAAATTTCTGCCATTATTCTCAGTTTGCATCTGGACAGTCATGTTGTGCAGAAGGCACTTGAGATTATCGTTCCAGGGGCACTGACTGGACACTGATGATCTCAGGGCTGTGGGGCCAAAGAAGGTCATAGGAAGGGATCAGATGTCTCTTTCAATAGTTCTATCCTTTTTGGCTTATTAAAACAACATACCACAGCTTACATTTTATAATCTAACCAAGTCAAAATCAAGTTACTATGACCTTGAAGATCAAAAGATGAAATTGTGATTTCCTTTTCTGCTGTATCCCATATTCAATAAAGTCAGGATTTGGGTCCACAGGGATTGAAGAGGTGATAATCATAGGAACCAGAGCCGAGACTGCACAACGCTGTGCAAAATGTGTAACGGGGACAAGCTCACTCAGAGTTAAGGGATCGATTGTACATATTTCAAGATATAGAACCTGTATTGGGGTTTTGAGAATAAAAATAAAATTGTAACAAGAAAGCTTTCCTGCCTTTCCAGCACAGGGCTCTCATCCAGCGCTGCTCTCTGCCATGGTAGGCTTCTCCTTCAAGGGTCCCCCTCTCCCTCCCCCTGCAAACAAGCTGGCGAAGGAGGGAGGGAGCACACAGCACGTGGGAGGTGGAGGACAGAGTTCACCCTGTGAAAAATCATTAATCATCTTGAGGTCACCAGCCCTGAACACGTTTCCTTCTCAATCCCGTCCTGTGGGCGATCTGTCTCCTAACAGGTTTTGTAATGCTGAGTTGTAAAGCGTTCCTGATGAATTATTGTTGGCATTCAGTCCAAAGTCTTGAAGGCTTGAGTCCACCAGAAGAAAAAGCAGACCCTCTCTCCCGCGCCTGTTGTCCGTGGGGCCAGCACAGGGCTTGCGTTGCATCTGAGGGCGGATGGTCTGGGGGGGCCCCTCATCCTGGCAGCCCCCAACTCCAGGAAGGGCCTGAGCCAGACTGGGGTTTATCACTGTGCTTCAAAGCAGGGGCATCCAAGGGCAAGTCCATCCTTGGCCACGCCCCTGTCCCAGCACACCTCCGGGTAAGGGCAGGACTTCTGTTCCTGATTGACAGATGAGGAAACTGAGGCCAGGGTTATGCTATGGCATGTCCAACGTGGCCCAGATGCTTTGGGGCAGAGCCAGGATTAAACTCTCCAAAACTCTCCAAAACTCTCCAAAACTGCCACCTCTCCCATTTCCCCCATACTGTTTGCTCTAGGCTGTATGGCCCTCCAGTGATAGGGGACCGCACCATAGGACTTCACCCAGCACCGCCCACGCCTCACCTAAAGCTTCTGGAACAGCCCTCCTGCCTGCTCACTCCCATATTGTCATCTAGGGCCAGTGTAAGGCACCCACTTCAAAGAGGCTGCCATGAACCCCCTACCCCTGAACCCCACCTCCGCCATCTAAAACAGCCCCCATTACCCTTGATCACAGCACCTACTTTACTTCTTCGTAGCACTTACCACCTTCCAACCTGCCTTGTTGATTCATCTGTCTGTTTGTTCTCTGTGTGTTTCTGTTTTCCTTGCAGCTCCAGCTCACACAGCATGCCTAGTAGTTCTCCGCTGTATGCTCAGCACTGAGAACTGGCATTCGTACCTTGTGGGTACTCAACAAGCTTTCAGTCAATTAATTAACAAACAATGATCATTAATAATGCCTTCCCTTCATATAAAGACTTTCCAAATATAAATGTGTGTATGGAGATGATAGATACATAGATACATAAATACATAGATAGATGATAGAAAATGAGCTTTCCAAAGCATTTCCACAAGTAATATTTGGCTGTCACTTGTCTCATGTAAAATAGGAAGAAGAGGCTTTATTATAACCATTTTACAGACAGAGAAATTGAGGCCTATGGAGATTTGGTGACTTTTTCTCCTGATCCTAAAATTAGACCAGAGTTCCTCTGCAAGTCACTTGCTATGTAAAGGAAAGGAGAACTGGGGGAAATCAGAGGGGGAGATAAACCATGAGAGACTGTAGACTGAGCAACAAACTGCAGGTTTTGGAGGGGAGAGGGGTGGAGGGTTGGGCAAGCCTGGTGGTGGGTATTGAGGAGGGCACGTATTGCATGGAGCACTGGGTGTGGTACATGAACAATGAATCTTGGAACACTGAAAAAAGAAAATAAAAGTAATTGGGAAAAAAAAAGTCATTTTTCCCCCTTTGAGCCTCAGTCCCCTTACAATGGGGGACTACAAACTCAAAGACCTCTAAGATTCTTTCTGGGAATAATATTCTAGGATGGTGTTTCCCAGACTGTGTGCTGGGAAACCCAGTATCAGAGGAGATGGTAACACTGTGAGTCAAGGCTTCAGAAAGAGTAAGAAAAGGAACAAGAATGAAATGGGTCAGCGCCTGCAGTATGCCAGGTGTGTGGTGAGCACTTCCCACTTCCCATCAGTTCATTTAATCTTCCGAACCCCCAAACTGTACAGCTGGGAAATGCAGTAAAACTGAGGAAACTCATAGAGATGATGTGTATGGCAGAGGATGGTTGCTCAACACGATAACCTCGAAGAGTTCATTCAAAAACTTTAAGAAGGCTATAGAAAGCTTAATTGTTGCTCTGTATTTGATTTGCCATCAACTATAGGGAGCCAGTGCTCCACTTTCACCTTCCAAATCTCAAGCAGGTGCATCTACCAACTGAACCCAAATGGAGATCTATAACTCTAGCTACAAGGGAGTCTGGGAAATGTAGTTCTCTTGGCTTCACATCCTCAGCAGTATGGGAATGGCACACAAGAAAGGGGTGGTAATGATGCTGAGAGCCATCGATTATATCCATCATTCATCCTATGGCAAATTAGGTTATCAAAGATGCTGGGGGTCTGAGATGTGAATTGGAGAATTAGGGAATGGGGAGGGAATTGGTGTAGGGATGGAAGTGGGGTGGGGCTGGAAATCAGGGTCCAGAATGAAGACACAAAGCTCCTTCCCAGGACTACAGCAAAAGCAAACGAGAGCTGAAAATAAAGCTGTAGTGGGTGAAAGATTAGTTTTCTCAGATTAAAGCCAACTCAAAGAGTTCTACTCCTGGTCCCTCCCATCCTCACCATGGGATCTTAGGCATCTTCTCTCCCTCTCTAAAGAACACTTCTCATCAGTTTTCTTTTCCCTCCGGTTTGACTATCAAGTGGGTCACACTACATGGACCTGATTTACTTTCACAGTTAAGCGATGCAAACATGAGAGAGACTGTGATTATCTCCTAACCAGCAAAGCCAAGTGGCTTCACGCATTTGCCTTTTGAGCTTGGCCTATTTAATCTGAAAAGTTCTGTAAGTGGCAGAGTCACCTTTCATTATAACTTCAATTCAGATAAGTAGGATTTCATATGATTTCTATTCTATACTGACTTCTTGGGTATGTTCTACTTTTGCAATCAAGGAAAAATAAGCAAAGATGTGATATTTTGAGAGGGGCAGGTGGGTGGGATGAATAGGTGGAGCACCGAAGAATTTTAGGGCAGTGAAAATACTCTGTGTAATAATTCTGTAATGATGAATGCATGTCTTTACACATTTGTCCAAGCCCACAGAACATACAACACCAAGGGTGGACTGTAATGTAAACTATGGTCTCTGGGTGACAATGATGTGTTAGTGTAGGTTCATCAGTTATAACAGAAGTATCACTCTGATGGATGCTGATAATGCGGGATGGAAGTTCTGCACCTATGGAAGCAGGAAATCCCTCTACCTTCCCTTCAATTTTGCTGTGAATCTTAAACTGTCTTAATTTTGGCTTTGTTTTTGTTTTTTAAGTAGGCTCCATGGCCAGCAAGGAGCCCAAGGCAGGGCTTGAACTCATGACCCTGAGATCAAGACCTGAGCTGAGATCAAGAGTCAGACACATAACTGACTGAGCCACCCAGGCACCCCATAGACTGTCTTCATTTTTAAAAATACAATGCCTTGATCGAAGTAAAATAAAATCCCCAATTGTAATCTCTCTTCTTGTATGTAAGCACACACGTAGTTTTGTACTCACGATTGTGACCTAGCATTTACAGTTCTATTTGTGGGATCATAGAATGTTTGAGCCCAAAAAGACCCAAGAAATCATGTAGTCAAGAGGTACCAAACCAATTCTGAGAACCCTTGGGATCTACAGAGCTATTTCAAGGGCTCCCAGAGCAGAGGAGATGAAGTGACCAAGACCACTGCTCCTGCATGAATCCAAAGGGCTTGGCTTTCATCTATTTTATATTTTCGATTTGCCTGTGAGATTCCATTTTAAAAAGAAATCTCACTGCAACACACACACACACGCGAGTGTGAAAACCAGAGAATGAGCTCAGAGCTACCTAGCTTCTGCCATTATTCGGATGGGAAAGCAGAGGCCAAGAGAACTCAAAAGCCCACCTATAGTCCCACAGAAGCAGAAAAACAGGGTCTGGAACTGGAAATCTGATGCCTAATCTGTTTTCCCTCTGCACCACTGCAAGAATCCCAGGCTGAGTGGCCCAGACAGATGTGGCTCTGATCCAAGGGTCAGATCCTTGTTGGTGCTGTTTGTTTGCACAACACAGAACATTGTTTAAGACCTGAAGCTCAGAGACATCCCCTGGTAAGACTCTCTGATTTGGAGCCCAGAGGGGTGCGTTTCAAGAGCTTGTGGTCTGGACGGAGAGTGCACTGGTGAAGACAGGGTGGCTCTTCCCCGGGGGTGGTGTGCTCTGCTGCTCCACGTCACATCCCTTCTCGGTACTGTAAACACAAGTCCACTGTATGTTTTTAAAACGTGAGAAGAAGCAGAATCCTGCCTGCATGTTTTGACATAGCCTGCAGGGAGGGAGAATGGGACCAGTGGATCTCGCCTGTGCAGAAGGTAATTGCTTCCCACATCTGATGGTTAATCTCAGGCCAGCAGGGCTGTCGGCAGTCCCTCCTCTGAACCACCCCCACTCACCGCACGGAGCAGAGACCTGGGACCCACACTTGGCTTCCCCGCTCATGTGCTCTGGGACTTTGGTCCTCAGTTTCCTCACTTGCAAAGTCAGAGGTTTGGCCAAGATCATGGTTTTCCACCTATCAAAGAGACTTTGTTTGGATCGATTTTTCAAGGTGGGTGTTCTGGGAAGATTTAGGTTGAAGTTTCTGCTACTAAAAGAAAGCTGGAAATCCACTGGACTAGATGTTGCTGATAACTCTTTCAGCTCCGAGATACTGCAATTCTAGATTTTACTTCTCTTTAAGGTGCTGGAATAAGTTTGACTTCCACCAGGAGAGATCGAGAAAGGCATCCTTAGTCCTTGGCAAGTGAGTTGAGGATCGCAGGGTCTGGGGAGCCCAACCCTGCTACCCAGGTCCCATCCCCTCTCAGACCCACAGGGTTAGCTGCTCCCTCCTCTGCTCCATGTAGCGCTCTGTGTCCCATACCAATCATGCTGTCATCACTGCATCACTTCTGTCCTACCAACACCACTGCTTTTGCTTCTTACCTTCCATCGCCGCTGAGTTGCCTGAAGCCTGTGGCTGTGTCTTTTTCCTTGGTGAAATCCTAGTGCCTGGCACCATACCTGGTATACTGTAGGTGCTTAATAAATGCATGTTGCATTTCATCGCATTCTGAACAATTGGACTTACTTTCAAACTTAGCAGTCAGTCTAAAGCTAACCTTTAAATGTAGGCAATTTCAAGAAAAATATCCTGGCCTGGTATAGACCTAGTATGTATTTAATCAGTCAGCACATGTTGAGCATCGACCATAAGCCAAGTACCACTCCAGGACCTTCAGATACCCTCGAAGATAAACCTGATCCTGTCTCCAGTGGGGAGGTACTAGAATCACAAGATAGAACTGATGATATAGTGAGGGCTGGGAGGATCTCTGTTCCCAGAGCATGAATTTTTCTGGTGTCATGAGTCCCATGGGAAAGCCGAGGCTTGAAGTGTGCCAGCCTCGGAGAAGGAGAGGTCGGCAGAGCTGGTTTCTTTACTGAGATGAGAGCCCTCCAGAAAGGAGCACCAAACCACCGGTGGAGCATGGTGGAAGAGGGCACCACAAAGAAAAGACATACCACAAGAAGACAAGACTGTACAATCCTTCCCAAATTTCCTGTCCCAAAGACTGGAGTGTGTGGCAGAACCAGAATGGACTTGGACAGTGCTGGCCTTGACTGGAGTCACCATGACTTGTTTGCTGTGGGATGAGAGGCAAGCTGCCTTACCCTTTCTGAGAATGTGCGAGGGAAGGACCATGAATTAGGATGGTGTTCTGTTGAGTTGAAAGTAATTTTGGAATTGCCAATGGAAGGGAAGCGTCCAGGAGACACATGGACAAGGAGGGCTGGAGCTCCAGCAAGAGGTTTGTGCTTGGGAGAGGGATTCTGGAGTTAACTTACACGTGTGTTTCTTGCAGCCACACCCAAAGAGAAGATATAGAGAGAAGAGTAGAGGAGGGGTAAAGAAGGAACCACCTAGAACCTAACATCTCAGAGACCTGTGTTTGCTCCTCTGTGCTCCTCTAAGACCTTCTATTATAGCTCCCACAAGCTGCCCCCCTTGATATTGTGAACTGTCTGAGCACAGGGCCAGGTTTAAACCACCTTTGCCTCCCTCACATCTAGCCCTGTGTTTACTGAGTGAATAAGTGAACAAATGAAGTCTAGAAATCATTTCCTTTGAGAAACAACTGAAGAAGCTATAAATGCTATCTTGTAGAAGACTTGGCTCAGGACACCCCAAAAGGGCTGACCTGTGGAAACAGGCAGAACACCATCATGTCAATGTTGGAGGAAAATTATTTCAGTTCAACATGAATGGAATGGGCCATCTGGTGAAGCAGGGAGGTCCTCAGCCCTGAGAACTTGTACATGGAGATGGATGACATTCTCCCAGGACCAGGGCCCTGTGTGGCAGCCTAATCACACCTTCAAGGCAGGCAGGTCAGAGAGTCTAGGGTTCCAGCTTGGTACCCAGGCAACTCCATCACCTATACCAACTGACTTCAGAAGAGAGGAATGGAACCCATCTTTAGCACATAAAGATGAGATCTCTGCAGGTGTGGGCTTCATTCTGTGGAACTTCTGGAAAACCAACTGGTCCAACCTTTACCCTCATCATTCTGGGGCCTCAGTATCTGGTCACTACCTGACCTGTCTACCACTAATCAGTTCCCTGCCCATCCCCGACCTCTCTTGGGTGGGGACCGGTTGAGACTAGGGAACTAGGCATCATTTGTTTATGAGGCAGCTATGTTCCAATGGTTAGGAGTACAAGTACCATAGTCAGACCACCTTCATTCCCTCGTCTGTGATCTGAGACACTCATAGGAGGAGTGTAAGGATCAAAGAGATAATACACATAACATAATTAATACACATAACATAATAACAGTTCTAGCACAGAGTTGGTTCTCAAAAGAAATTAACTTTCTTATAATAAGATCAGTTTCTCCTGTACCTGGCATGGAACCTGTCAATAAAGTTTTGCTGAATAAAAAAGTTAAACAATCAATTAATAACTAAATATTGATGTTGTAATCACCAACTAGTCAATAAACATTTATTAATTCCAAATAAGCACCCAATACTATGCTGGGTACAGAAAAAGACAGAAGTAGAAATAAAAATATATGGTTCTCATTTCCAAGGATTTTGCAATCTGGTGATAAAGAGAAGTATTGTTAATTTTTTAAATTAATAAATTTATAACAAAACCCAACACAGCTTCAGGAGTGCACTTGCGATGAGCCCTGGGTGATATACGGAAGTGATGAATCACTTTATTGTATACCTGAAACTAATATAACACTGTATGTTAACTAACTGGAATTTAAAGAGAAACTTAAAAAAAAAATCAGACACAACTTTATAAAGGAACACTAGGCCAGGCCCTGATAGCTTTCAGAGGTTATTTCATTTGATCAAGCTCTAAATTGTAAGAGTCCTGCAATAAATGGTTTAGAACAAAAAGGGAAAATCATGTGAGCTCTCTCAAGGGAAAGACTTTCTTTAAAAGTGTCTTTAATTTTCTTAATATTCTACAAATTTATAGGAGGAGCAAGATGGCGGAGGGGTAGGAGGCAGAGACAGGGTCTGATCCCAGAAGTTCAGCTAGATAGTTATCAAACCACTCTAAACAACTACAAACTTAGCAGGAGATAGAAGAGAAGAAGAACAGCACCTGTAGGAACAGAAAATCGACCACTTTCCGGAAGGTAGGACGTGCAGAAAAATGAATCCAAAGTGACGCGAAGATAGACCGCGGGGGGAGGGGCCGGCTCCCAGCAGCCGCAGAGCAGCACAGCACAAAATCGGAACATTTAGAAGTCTGCTCCACTGAGGGACATCGCTCCAGGGGCTAAGC
>JAPYYM010002969.1:0-11678 GCA_028534135.1 Potos flavus
GCCAACCAACTAGGAGGGCACAGGATGGGGCAGTTGTGTCAAGGATGCCGAAGTCTCTCGGAGTGGGGGAGACTTGGGCTGGAGGGCAGGAAGGCCACCTCCACCCCACGCAGCCACGGTCCCTCCCCCCACCCCTCCCACTAGCTCCAGGCAGCGGAGTTGCACGGAGGGGAGGCGGAGGCCCAGACTGAGGCTGGAGATCCAAGTCTGGCCACAGACACGGCCCCTGCTGGGGGCTGTGGCACAGGGAGTCTGGTAGGCAAGTCGCGAGCACTGGGGCAGACTGGAGGAGAGCGGGAGGCCCAGGGCCGCCAGGAACGCCTCGCCTGACTCCGTGCAGACTTGGTCCGATGACTGCAGAGCTGTGATCCCTGCAAAGTCCCAGGTCCCCGGGGCCCCTCAGCTGTGCAGGAAGCTGGAGCCTGTTGGGTGGGCAGAGATCGTCTAGACCAGACTCCCATGTTCCCAAGAGCAAACTTGAGCCCCAGTGAGGGGAGCTTCAAGTCCCTTACCTGTTGCAGGCTTGGGGACCCACTGTAAAGGGGAGGCGCCATCAAGGCAGCTAGAATGGAACCCCCATGACCCCTCGCATAGGCTCCGGCTCTGCTTATCACCAAATTGCCCCCCTACACACACACACACACACACACACACACACACACACATGCACACGCACACACTCCCAGGGGGAGAGAACTCTGGAGCCCCTCTACTGGGCAGCTCATTTCCACTGGACAGGCAGGTAACCGAGAGAGTCTGTGTGTGTGCTGACCTGTGTCTGCAGCTTTCAGGGTGTACGACATCTGTGTTTGTATCTCTGAGTGTCTGCTCACTGAGCGCGCATGTGTGTGCGTGCGTGCGTGTGCGTGTGTGCCCACGCACTCAGGGATTAGGATGATGGGGCCCAGGGGTCAGAAGCAGCAGCTGGGAAGCCACACCTTCAGACCTCACCTTCAAGCCTCAGTTCCAGCTTGAGGAATGTGTGAGGGGAAGGAGGGGCCTGGGGGATTGGCTGGGGTGGGGGTGGCAGCAGCTCTTTGGGCTCTGGGGAGGCAGAATTGAGCCGGCAAAAGCTGAGAGCTTTCAGGCTAGTGAATAAGCCGGCACTGAGTAATGGGGTGTGGGAGGTTCCCTGAGGATAGGGAGAGGGCTGGGGGTAGAGAGCATGCTAGAAGTGTTGAGGGCCTGAGAGATGGCCCAGACTTTCAGGGACTGAGGGGGAACAGAAGGGCTAAGGTTAAGGGGAATGGAGGGGTTCACAGTGAAGAGTAAAGAGCCAGACTGAGCAAACAAGGGACTCGATCCCACCTGGAGGACAGGGGCTGGGACTACTGGCTACTGCCTGGCCTGAAGCCCCAACCTCTTCGTCCAGAGGCTCTTGAGCGCTTGGAGCAGGAACCTGGGGTCAGGAGGCCTGGCCCCTGCCCCTGGTCAAGCAGCCGCTCTCGCAGAATACAGACCTCCCAGATCCATGGACAGGGCGGGGGTGGGGGGTGGCCCGCTGACCTAAGGGGCCTTCGGGCAGAGACTCCCCTTTCCAGGGGCTCTTGCCTCCCCCTGCTGAGGACCACCCTCCTTGGGCCCCAAGCTTGTTGACGATTAGCTGGATAGTAATACTCAATTACTACATTTTGTTAAATAGTCAAACATCTCTATACCTTCTTGTAAGCAGAAATTCTGGTATAGGGGAAACATGGGCTTTTCAGCCGAACAGATGTGGGTTTGAACCCCAGCTTTACTTGTTACACCTGAGTAAACCAGGGAAAGATCCTTCCCCTCTGTGAGCCTCGGTTTCCTACCGGTGTCCTGGGTTCAGGACCTCGGCAGCTCTCACGGTTGTAGTAAAGACTCACTGTATTAGCGGAGGGAACGTGCTCAGCACAGAGTCCCTAGAGAGTGACCAGAACCCCTGGGCAGCAGGTGGCTTCTAAAGGGAGTGACTTAATCCCAACCCAAAACAAAGAACGGCCATATCACAGATCAGTGGACCATTTTCTCAGAAACCTTTTGATATTTTGACAGTAATTTCTGAAATTACTGTCCCATTTTCACCTCCACCCATTTTCACCTCCACCAACCGCAGCTAGGTGAGTGAGACAGCAGGCTGAGTTCAGAGACAACAGCCCGGTTAAACCTTTCCCTGCATTCCGACAGCTGAGGCCCAGAGAGGGGCCCAACCCTCTCAGGTTCCCCACTCAAACCAAAGTCGAGAGTCTTGGTCATCTGAGGCTTGGCCTCTAGTGTCTGCCTCTGCCCCAGAGTGCTTCTGGCCTGGACCCCCAGAGACCACAAGGCCTCTCCTGCCAGAGGCAGGACAGCAGGGAGGGTGACCGTTTGATCGGGGTCATGGGCAGCTGAATGACAGTGGTCAGGGTCCTTCCTGGGCAAGGAAAGCATGGTTCTGGCCTGGCATGGGCCACGGACTCCCTCCCTGAGCTTTCTCATTCCAAGCCTAGTTTCCCCCATCCCTGGATGGAGGGATTGAACTAGGTGATTTCTATACCAGCTCAGCAACCTGGAGTCCTCACTAAAGCGAAGGTCTGTTCCAGTCCCAACAACTTAAGATTCAGAGCAGTGACCTTCCCTCTGGCCCAGGCAGTGAATGTTGAGGGCTGAGCTTGGGATGAAGTAGAAAGGCTTGAAGGATTCAGGAAAGCAAGAGTATCATCTCAAAGTTTCCTGCTTTCGGAGACCCAAAAAGAACAGCATCAGTGACATCCCACCACAGAGCCACCCAGAACGGTATCCCACGTCGCTGGAGGGCCACAGTCCGCCAGAGGGAGATGGTGGACCAAACTGAATGGCGACAGCGGACCTCAGCATCCCCACCCTTTCCATCGCAGATCCCAGCCAGCCAGGGTGGAGACACCCGGCTGCCCGGAGCCCTTTCTCTGCCTGGGGACAGAGGGTGGGGGCTCCGGGGGTAGTTGTACCTTCCAGAGTCAACTCGGCCTCCCAGGAGCAGCTAAGAATCCTTCCTTGGCAGTTAGCCCTTGGACCCCCAAGCCCCCGCTTAGTGCATGTGTTGCACTGAGTGTGCCAAGCCAAGGAAGGAGAAAAGTGAGTTCACCTTTCTGGAGAGACGCACACAATGTGCTGGTCCTCTCCGAGCTTTTAGCAAACCCAGCCCGAGGCTAGGCTGAGAGCTCAGGCTGCAGGCCCCCGGGGACACCGGGTTTCAAGTCTTGACACCACCACGGCCACTCAGAGGTCTTGGGTGGATTTAGTTAATCTCTTCATGCCTCAGTGTCCTCCTCTATAGAATGGGGCTATGACACTAATACCTAATCTCATCCTATAAAAACTAAACTCGATGTTACTGCAAACAGAGAGGCCAGGCAGAGAGAAGCTGTCCCGAGTGAGGAAGGTGCGGTTCCTCCCCGGCACTAGCCTTCACTTTCACTCACCTGGTCTGAGATTCTCTCCAGCCCCACGGTGTGCAGGCTTTGGACACTCAGGAAGGACAATTCAGGTCTCAGCCCTGGTTCTGTTTCCCAACTCCATCTGGCCAGCCTCCCCAGATCTGAGACCTTCTGGCCCCCTTCTCTGGCAACCTCTACAACCTCCACAACCTCAAACGTGGCTAACATTTACTGAGTTCTCACTATGTCCCGGGCACTATGGTAAGCATCTGATTCAGCTGAAAGCATGTAACTCTCACGACAGCCTGAGAGCTAGGCTGTGTTACAGGGGATAACACCGACGCACAGAGAGGCCGCTGGTCCAGGTCGCGCTCAGCTGCTCAACCAGAATGCTCTGCTCCCACCTGGGGTACCGCTATCCCATCACTCCCCTCCCATCCCCACTCAGAGCCCCTTTCTGACATTTTTTCACAGTCCTACCACAGCTCCATAGCTATGACCTCATCCTTTGAAGGACTTTATACCTGTGGTTTCACGTTCTAAAACAGAATTCTCAAAGAAGTCATGAATCTCTAGATTCTAATTACATTACCCTTGCTTCTGCATGCACTCCCAGAGTTCTAGAATCCAGTGATAGATCCCAGACCCAGATACAACTAGAGAATCCTAGAAAGGAATTCTGACACCCAGTGATTAGGCTTTCAAGTCTAGGTTCAATAGTAGAATCCTGGGGGTGGGGTGGGCATAGGGTTGGAATCTCATAGAAAGCCCACTCTACGAAGGATCTGGGGTCTGCTCCAGCCTCTGTAGAGACTGTCCCTTCTCACTGGCCATCTGAAACCTCAGGGTACTCCTCACTCTCACATGGCCACTCACTCCTGGACCTCATCTGATGGTCAGGAAAGCTAGTGTCATTGCCGCGCCTACCAGAGCCTAGGGCGAGGACACCAGGCCAGGTGGCAAGGTCATTAAGTCCTGGTCCTGGCTCTTGGGTAAATTGCTAGACTTCTCTGGGCTTCAGTTTCCTTATCTGGACAAGGAGGGGCTTGAGCAGATGATTTCTAAGGCTTCTTCCACTTGGGGGATGGAGGAGGTTGTCTAAACTCCAAGAGCTGACACGTGGCCTCTAATTAGGACTACGGGTCATGACCATTATCATTTGATGAGCACCTAGGCACATGCTGAGCTCTTGACAGCCACTCAGTCACTTAATTTAATTAATGCAGGAAGGCTTCCTAGAGGAGAGGGGCTGGAGGGCCTGTGCCAGTCTGGAGGACTAGAGAGAGGACGGCCACCAGAGCCTCCACGGCCTGAGTGGGGAAAGGATGGGCAGACCCCACCCATACAGGATGGGTTGTGCTTCCCAGAGGCAGAAGCCAGGAGTTTGGTCAGGACGACCGCTGCCCTCCCTGGCACCGAACGTAGCCACAGAACCGAGAGTGCTGGCAGTCGAGTGCCCCGCTGACTGTCCCTCCCGCTCTATGCCCGCAGGACGACGACCGACCGACCGACCGTGAGCTGGCGCACGCCATGAGGGCCGGGCCGAGCCGGCGGCAGGACGAAGCCTGATGCGTGCCCGCGTCCCCGCGTCCCCAGGCCCATGTCGCCCCCAGAGAAGAGCCGAGGCCCCGCCGCCCGGGCGCCCGCGGGCCGCCTGCCGGGCCTGCCGTCGCCCGCGCTCTTCTGCGCCTGCGGCCTGTGCGTGCTGCTGGCGGGAGTGAACGTGACGCTGGTGGGCGCCTTGGCCTCCTTCCCGCCCCGGAGCAACGCGCCGCTCGTGGTGGGGCCGGCGCTGCTGGCGCTGGCGCTCGGCTGCTTCGCAGCCTGCTGCGTGTGTAGCCGCCGGGGCCCCGCACTGCGTCCGCGCTCGGCGACCTCGGGCCCGGGCCGGGGCGGCGGCGGGCCGGTGGCGCTGGAGATGGAGAGCAGCGAGCGCACGGCGCAGGACACCACAGCCGTGCAGCTCAGCCCTGCCGCCTCGGCCGCGTCCTCGGGCCGCTCCAGCCCCGGCCCCTTCGCCCTGGACGCGCCCGCGCCCGCAGCCGTCTACGCGCCGCGCACCGAAGGCGTCCAACTCAACCTGCCCCGGGAGCGCGTCGCCCCCTAGTGGGGCTGGTGCCGGGCCCCGACTCCCCGTCCGGGCTCCCTCCGTCGGTGCCACTTAAGGAAAAAGAGGAGGAGGGGGAGAGAGGAAGGAAGAGAAGAAGGAAAAGAAGTGAAATTGTTTGCGTATGGGTCCGATGCTGGCCACAGGGCCTCCTCTGTTCCAAGTCTGGAACTTCTGGAGGGGAGAACGTGACAAGGAAACGGCACACTCGCCAAAGGAGGGAGCAGTGCCTTGGCCCTTTAAGTGGGGTGGGTTGGGCCCTACTTTACCTCACTCCCCAGACTCCATGAAATGGGCCCCTGGACCCTCCGTCCCTCGCGCGGCCACCCATGGCACGTGGGGCACTGTAAACGGAGCTGCTCTGAGAGGGACGAACTCCCAGCAAGGCCCCTGACCCCAAGGGGTGGGAGGAAGCAGGGGCAGGGAGGAATGTCAGCCTGGGCTGTCTCCTGTCCCCTCACACTGTGAAAGGCCACCAGCTTCCCCTTCTGTCCTCCCTACCTTCCTTGTCTCAGCCCCCGATATGATCTTTTGGGATTAAGGGGCGGGGGGCCTGATTTGAGCCGGGATAGTCTGGTAGAGCAGGGGGAGCTGCGGGTCAAGACAGACAGGGGTGAATGGTGAGCGGGCTGGGCGCCTCCAAGAGGAAGGTCTCAGTGTGGTCTGCCCCGTGCCATCCCCGATGTGCCTCACTCCTCAATAAAGCACCTTTTTGGAGTAAGTGCCCTGTGATGGCGTGGCCCTGAGGGAGGGGCTGGCTGCAGAGCTTTCAGCTGAGCACCCTCTATTCTGGGGTCCTCCCAGCCAAGCGCTTCATCTGCCTAGCACCAGCGCCTCCTGGAGACCCGGAAGGGGACCCCAGGGGACTGGAGCATGTGACTGGGAACATAGGTGGGAACAGGCGTGAGAGATTGGGGCCTGGATGAATAGAAGTGTGTCTGTGCGTGGGGTTGCCTGACTACGTGTGTGAGATGGGGAGTGTGGGAGTATTTGGGTGACGCTGTCTGACATCACCCAGGAATGTGAGAGTGTGTGTGGGTGTGCGTGGGGGCGGTGAAGGTGAAGGGGTGAGTCACCCAGTGAGAAGGGTGAGAGAAGGGCTCCCCGGGGCTATGCAAAGCCTACAGCTTTCTTCTGGCCTGCTTGTGCTCTGCCCAGGCAGGCCAGGGCATCTGGTAGAGGGAAGGAGGCTGCCTCACAAGAAGAAGCGAGGTTCCGGGGGCCTGAGGTTGGGGAGGTACTGCAGTGCTGGGCTAGCCCCTTCGCTCGCTGCAGGGACCCAGGCCCAGTGATGGGGGCACACTTGTCGCTGGCTCTAACTCCCTGCCCATCCACCTTTGGCTTCATCGGCCTCCCTTTTCCTTTCCAGGGTGGGCTCTCCTGCTCTTCTGCCCTGATCTGGGACTTCCCACCAGCCCTGGGAAGGGCTGACCCCCTCCCTGCCTCTGCCTCTCCTGCCGTCTCCCCTGCCCACTAACGTGAAGAGGGAATCTATCGCCATAGGTGCTAAGCAGGTCATCTCTATTAATTCACAGGGATCGATGGGCCCTAACCTCTGAAGCATCCAGCCCCTGGAGCTGATGACCTTTCCTCAGAGCACTTCCCCGCCCCCACTGTGTGTGCGTGTGTGTGTGTGTGTGTGTGTGCACGAGCTCATGCAAGGAAGGCCGACTGCCCAGGAATCAGTCTTGTCTTGTATCTTCTGGATCACTGGTCTGCAGCCTCAGACGCCACCTGCTGCTGCCTTCCTTGGTAGAGCAGGAGGTGAGAGGGGCCACTGCTGATGCTGCCTTGGGATGTGGTCTGAGCCCCCCTCCTTAGGAGGAGGCACCCCAGATCCTAGCCCTGGAATGCTAGGCCCAGCCCGAACCTCTCTCCCGCCTGCCGGCACAGGCCTGGAATGATATCACCAGGGCTCCTTCCTCTTCTCCCCCCCTAGGGAGACTTCCAGATCCTGTCTGGGAGCCTGGCTGCTGGGGAGGAAGAGTGAGCATGTGTTAAGCGCTCGAGGCAGTGGGCTCCAGGTGGATGGTATGAGTGAACAGAATGGGGGGTGCACCAGGGGCAACATTGGCTCCCTGGGGTCTCCCTTCCACTGCCTCCCCTGGGTGAAGGTCATCGTTTGTCCGATCTGTGCACCTTCTCCCTCCACTGGCATACCAGGAGATAGTCCCCCTACCCCAGGGGCCGCTCTGCAATCACCCAGCCCTAGCAACTGCTCCCTCAGCTCCCCCTCACAATCTCCCGTATCTTTCCAGTCCTGCTACTCCAGGGATCTCCTCCCCTCACACTCCTTCAGGCCCTTCTAGGGCAGTACGCCCCTGAGGAGCCAGGGAGGCCTGGGAGCACCCCACTCTCACACAGAGGCTGGGCACTTGCTCGGCCCCCACCCATTGGCAGGCCCCTCTTAGGTAGGCTTCAGGGGGCCGGTCCGTGGAAAGTGAGGACACAACTCTGAGAGCACAGGGCAGCAAGCTCCCTGCCCTTGAGGAATTTGAGCAGGGACACTGCAGAGGGCGTGGGGGGTGAGGGCCAGACGCCCCCCACTCCCACCCTGAGACTCTGAGAACTGAGGCGCCAGGGCCTGTTCTCAGAAGTCCAGGAGCTGCAGGGCAGGACACAAAGCTGGTCCTTCTGAAAGGAGGGGTGCTTCCTGGGGCCTGTGGGGCTCCAGGGTGGCCAGGCAAGCCCCACTTCCCAGAGGGAACCCCCGATAGTGTGGGACGGCGGAGTCCACTAAGGAGCTGGGAACTCGGATCTCCTCCCTCTCTTCCCACTGCAAGAAACGAGGGCAGCCACTTAGGACTATTTTTTTACTAATTAATTAAGCAATTCCTGAGCCCTACTATGTGTCCAGCACTGGGAATAGAGCGGTGAGCAAGCAAGGTCTGGCCGGTGCTGGAGAGGCTTACATTCTACTTGGGGGAGACAGACAATAAACAAGTAAGAAAGTAAATAAGACCAAAAAATACTAGCTAGTGGAAGTGCTATGCAGAAAATCACAAAAAGGTGTGCTGAGGGGACTTGGCGAGTGGCTGGGGAGGCCTTCTCTGAGAGATGACATCGGACCTGAGCTCTGCCGGACAAGAGTCAGCCATGCAAAGGTCTAGGGCAAGAGCATTTCAAGCTCAGGAAATGGCCAGTGCAGAAGGCGTAAGGTGAGAATGAACTTCGCCTCTGTGTGTCCAGCAGAGAAAGAAGGGCTGTAGGGACAGGGGTGGGAGAAGCAATTGCGGGGGTGGGCGGGGGGCAGGTTGTTCAGCTCACGTACAGTTTAGTAAGCCAGGGTGTGGGTTGGGCTTTTATTCTCAGTGAAGTGGGAGCCACTGGAGGTTTTTAAGCAGAAAAGTGACATGGTCTGATTTATGATTGTAAAGATCGCTCTGCCTGCTGTGTGAAACATAGAGTGTTGAGGTGCAAGAGGGAAAACAGGGGCGGAGTTGGGAGGTTATGGCGGTGAGAGGTGCTGGGGGCTGGGACCGGAGTGTGGCTGGGAAGTGGACAGATTCTACACCCATTTTTGAGGTCTCCCTGTTGGGGAAGTTCAAGAGGCAGGAAAGAGAGAAATCCAGGAGGAACTTCTAGAATTTGGGTTTGACCAGCTGGGCAGAGGGTGGGGGGAGAGCCCGGGCTGTGGTAAGATGAAAGGTTTGTTAATGCAGTGCAGCCATGCTGGAGTTGCTGGAGGCACAACCATGAGTTCTGGAAAGGGGATACAGATTTAGGAGCTGTTGGCATCTGGGGGATGGGGAAGCCATGAGTCCAAATGAGGCAACGGAAGAGAGATGAAGACAGAGAACTCAGAATCAAGAATAGTCTAGAAACCTCTGGATCTGGGGGAGGGAAGGAGCCCTGAATTGCCCAACTCTGAATCTCACCCAACCTTCTGCTGAGACAAGTGCCTTTCTGATGAGGTCTGTGCCTCGCAGTTGGGGATTCGGGAGAAGTGAGTGGAATGTGAGCTCCAAAAGATTAGCAGTTCTGCTCTGCACGCAAGTACTCACCTGGCACAAGGTAGGTACACATTAGGTATTTGTTGAATGACCGAATGAGTAAAAGGTGTGGATCTTATCCCACAGCTAAGACCAGAGGTCTCTGGTAATAGGGTATTATTAAGGTAACTGCTCTGGACAGAAAAGGAGAAAATCTCCTTACGTGTGTGGGAGTTCCCCTGGCCAGTTCCTGTTTTCTGCTTCTTTGTGGGAGGGAGGGTGACACAGGAATATAGAGCTGGCTAGATGGGCACTGACAGATGGGCCTGAGGGCCAGCCTCCCAGCTAGATTGGCTAAGCCTGAGGAAATCGGCATTGCTTAGGAGCGCCACCAGAGGGCACCCTAGGCACATGACAGGGGCTAGAGACGGCGCAGCCCAGGCAGGCTGCTCAACTTCGCCTTTTCCCCTTCTGAGGGCCAATGAATGCCCTGAGGAAGAGGGGGAGCAAGGAACTGGGCATATAAGGGGTAGGAGGTGTTAAGTCACCCAAATTTACTGACATCTCCAACCCGGAAACCTGACCTTATCGCAGCGAGGGGCCTGACTCCAGGCAAAGACAGCCTTTATCACGGGCCGCAGGTAAGTCCTGAGTCTGATCCTAGACTGAGCCTTCGCCCCATTCCATACTGAGTCCCGGGCTAAATCTGGTCATACTCTGAGCCTGGACCCTGCCTGGTCCCTATAGTGAATCCTGATCCTGATCTTAGACTCAGTTCTGACTCAGTCCATGGACTGAACCCTGATCTTTATTGAAGATTGAACCCTGACCAGGGCACAGACTGAGTCTTGATCATGGACAAATATTAAACCTTTATTCTGGTGATAGACAGAATCCTGACCCTGATCCATATGCTAAGCCCTCAATCTGGCCCCACCCTGAACTCTGACCCTGATCCATACATTGAACCCTGACCCTGGACGAAGCCTGAATTTCCATCATGGTCACACACTGAGTCGGGTTTCAGCCCCAGAAGGAAATAACTCCTAGAAATACTTTTGAGGGTAAGAGAATTCTGGGTCTCTGAATGGTCCAGAAACTCCTGGACATTGGACCCCTCAGAGGCCACACAGAGAAAGGCTGTCCAGCATATGAGGAAGGAAGGACAGCTGGGCCTTCTTCAGACACCCTTGGAGCTCCAGGTGGGGCCTTTCTGCCTGCTTGTGTGTCTGGGGGGCCTCCAGGCTGGGAGTTTCTTCCATTTGTACTTCCGACTCCCAAGAAACCTTGGGCAAGTCCCTTTTGTGGTCTACCCCTTGTTACCTTTCAGGGACAATATAAGGAGAAGGTGTCCTTACATGGACTGGGCCATGACTGAGGGCCGGCAGGAAGAAAAGCCTCTTCACGTTGGGAGCTCACTCTGGCTGGTCACTCCAAATAGGCAAGAAAAAGTGAACCATGCTCAAGGTGGCACCAGCCGGGCCTCAGCCTCTGCTTGGCGGGCGCCCGAGAGCGTGAAGGAGGTGTGGTTGGGGAAGTAGAAGTCCCAGAGGTCCCCGTACCTTCCTGGGGTCCGTTGTGTGTGAGGGCTGGGAGGCGCTCAAGGGACCACACACCTGAGCCCGGGGCGCACGGACTGGTTCAGTTTCTGCCCTACTCGGGGTTCAGCCTGGGCGCCTTGCCCTGCAGGCACGCGCTGGCCTCCACCAGGGCCGGTGGCCGGCTCACCTTGAGAGGCAGTGAGGGGTGAGGGCAGGAGTGAGGGCCAAGCCAGGCAGGAGCCTGGGCGAGGGGGAGGGGACTGCTCTAGTCAAAAAACGCTGACGCCAAAGACAATGAGCTCTCCGAGGCTGAGGCAACTCATTTGGTCCCGGCCACGCTTTATTAAATTCTCATAAACCTGTCAGGGGGGACAGGGCTCGCTTCAGTTTACCTCATTAGCCCGACACAATGACAGTGGGGGGGGGAGGGAGGAGGTGGCAAGGGGAGGCCCTTGCTCAGTGCTGAGAACTGAGCCAGCCGGGAAGATAATTGAATTAAGTGGCTTTTGTTAATGGTTTTTAAGACTCCGAAGTGTAAATAACATTTAGGGGCTTTCTTTTAATGGTGCTGGGGTTTTAGAGACCCAGGGAGCTTAGAGGAGGCCCAGGAGGTCCCTGGCCCTCTCCTCCACCCCAGGGGAGCCGGCAGGGGAGGCACTCAAGTTAGACTGGGAGGAGCGAGGGGAGGGGACAGAGAAGGTACCACCACAACTTCCTGGTGAGTCTTTGGACAGCG
>JAPYYM010000297.1:0-14877 GCA_028534135.1 Potos flavus
TTCATTTGTTCAGTCTATAAACCCACATAAGATGGGCAATATTGGGGGACTGTCTTCTTAGGACATGTCTTCAAGGCAGTTTTAATATTTACTCATTTTAATTTGATTTTACTCAGGAAAAAGGTTGGGGGTGATTTGCCTTGGATGTTGTTTTTATCCAGGGATGGTTTTGAAGACCTCAGGCCAAAATGTGATTTTTAAAAAACGCTATCCCACCCCATCACACCCACACACTGACACATCTACTTAGTCATCAATCCATATAGTATCAAGATAGATGGATAGATAGATGGAGCGATATAGGAAAATTTTTTCGGTCTTAGAATACTGAGATTCCTGTCTCATCCATGACAGCTCTGTCTTGTAGGGTACTTTATCTAATGCATCTGATTTTTCATTTCTCAACTTAAAAAATGAGAATAGGGGCACCTGGGTGGCTCAGCTGATTAAGCGTCTGCCTTCAGCTCAGGTCATGATCCCAGGGTGCTGGGATCGAGCCCCGTATCGGGCTGCCTGCTCCTCAGGGAGCCTGCTTTTCCCTCTCCCTCTGCCTACCACTCCCTCTGCTTGTGCTTTCTCTTTCTGTCAAATAAACAAATGAAAATCTTAAAAAAAATGAGAGGAAAGTATAGGAATGGAAGAGGAAGTCTTAGTGGCCACTGTGTACATGATGAGGTGCAGATTTATACAACAGTAAGATTAATTTAAAACCTATCAAAGGGCAGATGTGTGTGGGGGTGTGTGTGTGTGTGTGTAAGGATGTTGATCAACAGGAATTTTCATCCACTGTTGATGCAAGTGTAAATTGGCAAAACTAATTTTGTAGTCCTGCAAGTGAATAGCTACATGGTAAAGATAGATGATTTTCACATCCTGAGAGAAACAGAAGTTTTATGCTTTGGTCTCTCCTGCAACATACATGTACGTGGGACACATGCGCAGGAATTCATATTTTGGTATTATTTGTCCATATGAAAACTTGTAAACAGCCTAATGTCAATCAACAGAAAAGTGCAAAAATAGCTTTGGTATATTCCTACGATAATGTGTGACACAGTAGAGATGCCAAAGGAACTGGAGGCAGATTTAAGGAGCTCCCATTGACTGCATTTGAGACAATTTAAGCCCCCCAAATAATTAAGAATGGTAATAAGTAATAAGCCCTGCAAAAATAGAAATTCATGAAAATACGTTCTTAATTGATAGAGGGAGAGATGGATTCAATACATAGATTAACACATACATGCATGCATACATACATACGTGCATGAGAAGGGAGATCACTTGTTTACATTAGAATACTGTGGGCAGATTGGCCAACCTGGAGGGAGTGCTGGAGTTTGGAAATCATTATTTTGCAACCATCATGGTAAAGATGGGTAGGGAAGAATCATCGGTGGATATTAAGTCCAGGGGGGAGTTCTGATGAGAGCAATATTTACATGATTTTTAAATGTCTCCTGTGCACGGATTATTCGTTGAAAGGAAAAAAAAAAAAAGTCAAGTATATACTGAAAAAATTGGCAACACCTTGACTGAGTGCTCAAAATTAACATCACCACTGGAGAGCAGATGGGTATTGTGTGTCTCCAGATGTGATATCCTAGGAGAGCGAATGACCTTAATTTAATCACGAGGAAATATCACATAACCCAAAGTGGGTAACATTCTATTACAAGATAACAGGGCTGTATTCTTCAAAATGTTACTGTCCTAAAAGACAAGGAAAGACTGTGGAAACATTTCAGATTCTCTAAAGCTAAAGAAACTTGACAACTAGACAGGATCTTGTACTGGAAAAGAGAAGGAGGCCGTAAAAGACATTTTTAGGCAAACAGAATACAATCAGAATATGGATGGTGTATTAGTTGGAAGTATATCATGAATGTAAATGTATGAATTTGATAAGTGCAGTGGTGTTCCTACTCATGGAAATACACATTTTTAAGAATTTAGGGGTAAAGTTCCTTGATGTGTGTAAATTACTCTCAAATGTTTCAGAAAATAATTACACAGCAAATGAAGAGAAATATTAATAGAGATGAATCTGTAGAAAGGATATTTGGATGTTCCTTATACTGTTTTATTTTTATAACTCTTTGTCATTGTTTATTTTTATTAATACGTAAAAGATGCAGCTAAACCAGTGTTTAGAGGAACAAATGGTGGCTTTGAATATTTATATATTAGGAAGACAGGTTTATAATTCATTATCTAAGTTACCACTATAGGACAAAAAGAAAAGCCAATTAAGACTAAATTATAGATGGAAGGAAATAATAAAAATAAGAGCAGGTACCACACACACAAAAAAACAACCCAGAAAAGAAACTGATGACGTCAAATTAAAAAAATAAATTTGATAAACTCTTAGCCAGACTAAAAGAAGGAGAAAATACAAAGTGCCTATTAATATCATAACAGGAATTAAGGAGTGACTATCACTATAAACCCCGCAGGTATTAAAAGGAAAAAGAGAATATTATGAAAAACATGCCAACAAATCCTACAGTCCAGATGAAATGAACAAATTCCTTGAAAAAGTCAACTGACCAAAAACCCAAACTGACACATGAGATAGTAATAGAATTCTGAACAGCTCTATACTTACGAATGACATTGAATTTTTTTTGTGGGGGGGAGAGAGAGAGCGAGTGAAGGGGGTGGGGTGTAGAGAGGGGCAGAGGGAGAGGGAAAGAGAGAATCCTAAGCAAGCTCCATGCTGAGCAAGGAGCCCGACTTGGGGCTTCTTCTTACAACCCTGAGATGATGACCGGACCCCAAATCAAGAGTCCAGTGCTCTCAGTCAATGGACTGAGCCACTGGGCACCCCTGAATGACATTGAATTTTGAAATCTTTCAACGAATAAACTCTAGGTCCCAACAGTTTCCCGGGCGAATGCCATCAAACATTTAAGGAAGAAATAGTGCCATCTTACAGAAACTCCTCCAGAAAATAGAGGAAGAAGAAACAGGCATTAACTTGTTTTATGAGTTAAACCATGATAAAGACATTGCATGAGAATAAGATATTCCTCCCTAGATGCAAAAATCCTTAACAAAATAGCATTAAATCTTTTGACATATATAAAAAGCATACTACATCATGATCAATTAAAGTTTATCCCAGAAACACCAGTTTGATTCAACATTCAAAAATTAATCAATGTAATCTGCCAGATTAATAGGCTGAAGTAGAAAAACCATATGGTTGTCTTCATAAATGGGGAAAAAGTGCTGCCTGGGTTTCTCAGTCGGCTAAGCGCCTGACTCTTGATTTTGGCTCAGGTCGTGAAGTCAGGGATGTGAGATCGAGCCCCATGTCGGGATGCATACTGAGCCTGGAGCCTGCTTAGGATTCTCTCTCTCCCTCTGCTTCTGCCCCTCCAGCATTCTCTCTCTTTCTCAAAATAAATAAAACTTAAATACTTTTTTCCCCCTATTTTTAAGAATATTCAACATTCATTCATGACAAAGATTCTCAGTAAACTAGAATAGTTTCTAGCAGCACTCCAGAATACTCAAACTGGTAAAAGACATCTCCAGAGTACCTCCAGTTAATACTTAATAGTGAAGCACCGAGTGCTTTTCCCCTAAGATCAGAAGAAAGGCAAGAATGTTGGATCTTCTATTCAGTATTGTATGAGAGTTCTAGCCTGTTCGGTGATGCAAGACAAAAAGTGCAAAGATTCAAAAGGGAGAATTTAATTCTATTTATGTATATTTATAAGCAAAATTGCATTTAATTAATCATTTAAATTCAAAATCACAGCATAATATAAGAAAATCCTAAAGAATTAACAAAGAAAACCCTTAGAACTATTTAAATGGATTTACCTGTATTTCAGGATATATGATGCACAAGCCACGATCAACTAGGTTTCTGTATATTGGCAGGAAACAAGAGGGAACTTAAAATTTTATTCACAATATTACAAAAATTATGCTGAGCAATAAATTTAACAAAAATGCAATAACCCTCTCTACTGTAAACTGAAACATTACTAAGAAAAATGAAAAGAAGCCCTCAGTGAATAGGAAGATGGACCATATTGGTGAGATGGAAAATCCAGTATTGTTAAGATGTCAAAATTTTCCACAGTGATCCATCGTTCAACATAATTCAGATGAAATTCCAAGAGGCTTTTTAAAAATAGAAAAAGATAAGCTGATTCTAAATTTATATTTATATTATAATTTATATGGGAATGCAAAAATGCAAATGATCTTGAATAGTCAAAACACTCTTGCAAAGGAAGAACAGAGCTAGAAGACTCACACTCTTTGCCTTCGAGACTAAAGCTACAGTAATTAACCCAGTTTGATATTGGCCTCAGGATAAAGCATAGATCAATCAGTGCAGCAGACCAGAGAGGACATACATAGACATATATATGGTGGGTTGGGTATTGACAAAAACAACAAAGTAATTCAAAGGGAAAGGACAAGTCTTTTCAACAAAAGGTGCTGAAACAACTGGACAGCTCAGTCCTCTACCTCATGCCGCACAGAATTTAATATGTGATGGATCTTAGACCTAAGTATAGAAATTAAAATTATGAAGCTTTTAGGTGATTCACAGGGTAGACAAAAATTTCTAAGACAAAATTAAAAAAAAAACATTGTCAGTAAAAGAAAAAGAACTCGTAAATTAGACTTCATAAAAATTAAAACACAAAAACTCTGGTCAACAAAATATATCCTTATGAAAAAATGAATAGACGTGAAGAAAATGTTTCCCAAAGCGATTTCTGACGAAGCACTTCTTTTCAGAATATGTAAAGAACTCTTTCAACCCAGTAATGGAATGACAGCTCAATGAAAAGAGGGGAAAGTCTTGAACAATGAAATGCGCTTCCTGGCAGGAGTTGGGGAAGGTGTGGAACAGCCGGAATGCTCCGACACCAACAGGAGAGAAAACACAAAGGCACAGCCACCTTGGAAAACAGTTTGGTGACTTTTCATTAAGTGAAAATATACCTACTCTTTGACCCGGCAATTCCGCACCTTTATCCAAGAGAAATGCAAACAAGCATCCACAAAAAGTACCGCGTAAACATCTTCACAGCGACTTTATTCACAATAGTCAAAAATTGGAAACAGTCCAGACGCTCTTCAACAGGAGGATGAATGGCCACACTGCTATATTCAGACAGCAGAAAACTACTTAGCGGTGGGATAAAGCCATCGATTGATAAGTGGAAACACCACAGAGGAATCTCAGAGATGTAATGTCTTCCCCCAAAAGGGATACACATGGCTATAGACTCCATGGGTCTCTTTTAAACGAGGTTCTAGAAAAAAATGTAGTCTAAGTTGAAAGATCAAACTAGTAGTTTCCTAGGCTGCAAGGGTGGCAGAGGGGAAGAAGACTCTGGGAAAAGAAGAAAATTTCCTGTCGAGGTGAGCGTGTTCTACATCTTGATAGAAATAGCAACACAAGATGTATCTCTCCTTAAAAGGTATACAATTAAGGTTTATGCATTCAAATGTGTGTAACATTTACTTCAAAGAACATGCAGAATATCACTGGGGGAGGGAAGGTGGGCGTGGCATCAGTACTGTCGAATCAGGGACGCGTGACTATTGATGATTGGAGCTGGGTGATAGGCACCTTACACTATTGCGTTTCCTTATGTACATTTGAGCTTTCCCCTAAAATGCTTTCCTTAAAAAAAAAAAACAAAAAACAAAAACTGCTGGAGATGTACAGCGAGGTATCATTTATATCAAGTTTGAAAGCATGTATACAGAAATATACATTGTTTATAGGTCTGTCTTTTTGTGTTAATCTTTTAAGATTTTATTTACTTATTAGAGAGAGTGCACATGAGTAGGGGGAGGGGCAGAGGGAGAAGCAAGCTCGCTCCCAGGACCCTGAGATCAGGACCTGAGCCAAAGGCTGATGCTTAACCGACTGAGCCACCCAGTCGCCCCTGTACTAAATGTTTTTCAAAAGGCATGGAAATCATAACACCAGATTTGAGATGAGTGGTTCCCACTGGTTGGCACAGAAAGGACTCAAAGGCTTTTGTGATATTCTATGAATTCATTAAATTATCCTTGGTACATTTTTAGACTGAGGTATTTCATTAAAAGTGCGGGAACCATCAAGGACCCTAGCCCAGAGAGCCAGAGACTGTTACTGAGAAGGACGTAGTAATCTCTGCCCGGCTCACCTTTGACCTGAACACTGAGTGGAATGTTGGATGGAAAAGTGCTGTGTAAACCGTCAAGTGTAGTCAGCCGCGGAGACTTTTGGGGAAAACTAGAGGGGCTTCCAGACCTCTAAGCACTATTGTAGCACATTGCTTTACTAGCTGGGGAGCTCCTTGAAGGAGGGGGGTAATGCCTTCCATGTCTGCGTGTCTCTGGTACTTAATGCCTGGCGCAACTGGGATGCTCACCAAATTTAGGGAAGGAATGATGGATAGATGGATGGTGTCCCCGTCCCCTCCCCAAAAGGCTGTGGGGGACCCTAGGTGAGGCTAGGGTTGTTTCAGTAAGTGATAACACGGGCTGATGTGAGTTGTATTTCGGGCATCTCGCAAAGGCTCTAGCAGAATGAATTCCTTTCCTTCTCACAGCAATTCTGTTGGTTCAATTATTACCAACCCCACTGGACAGCTGATGACACTGAGGGACAGAAAAGTTAGATTTCTTATCCAAGGTCACACAGCGAGTACTAGGGGACGAGGGGTTTGACCCCGGAGCCCTTATATTTGACTCTGAGGCCCTATAGTGGGTTTGGAGGTGGCCTCCTGACGGTGGGGGCAGGTCTGGCTCCAAGTGCGGGGCACAAAGGAGCCCAGCAGGGTTCTCTTTCAGGGAAGAAGTGGGGGATTTCCATGTGGAGAGGGGCGTGGGCGCAGAAGACACCCAGGAGGAGAGGTGGTCTCTGTGTCCGGGAGCCCTCAGCCTTCTCACGGACGTGCATCCCTTTGGAGGAGCTACATCGCTCCCGAGTCCCATGTTCACGGCTACGTTGAGGCATCTCCTGGAGGCTCTGAGCCGTCCTGGGGGCCGGAGCTCCTCCGGGCTGCGGAGACCCACGTCTGGGGACGGCTGCTCTGGGTAAACAGGGTCTGCCCCGCTCCCGTTGCCAGGCAGAGTGAATACAATGTGTTTTAATAATGAATGAGTGATTAATAGCAACTGCTTTGGAGAATTATGATGTGACGAGCCTTCCCGTGCCGTGGAGCGGAGTATAAATGATGCCGGAATACATAATCGGGACGTTAGCATCTGTTACAAAGCGCATTATAAACCCGGCTCCCTAATGCTGCTTATCCACACCTCCCTGACATGTTATTATAACACTTCTCTTGAGAACGGATTGGAGGGAAATGTAATACCTATTAATCACCAATTGATAAAAAGAAGAAGAGGACTGTTGAATTAAGGTAATGTCATGCAGGCTTTCTCCCTCTTGCTGCCGCGGCTCAGGGTTCTGCCCTGTGAGGCCTGCAGGGACCGTGAGGCCTGCAGGGACCGTGTTCCCTGTTCCCAAGGTGGGAGAAAGTGCTCTGGAGGGCAGCTCGTATCTGGGGGTCTGACTCCCTTCCCCCAGTTGCTTTCCTAATGCAATCCTGGCCCCTCCCAGGCCTGCCTGTGGGCTCGGGCCCCAAAGGGCCCGCCAAGTGCACTGCCCGTGCTTCCTATCTCTTGGTCTGCACTCCAGGTCAGACTTCTCCGCCTCCTGCGTCACACAGTGATATGGAAATTGCTTATCTGCTGTCTTCTAGGGCACCGGAGAGCCCTTGGAGAGCTTGTCTTACCCACTGTGGTTTTTCCAGAAGACAACCCAAGATGGGGCACAGGGTGGGTGCCTCACAAAGGAAGCAGTGAGGTCCCAGAGGATGGGGACCACAGGCAGGGACACTGAGAGATGCTCCTGTACAATGTCATCCTCACGGGACTCCTTCGTCTGTCTTTACATTGAGCACCTACTGTATTCTTTCGCAGCGGTTGTGAATAGAACGGCAATCAAAGCAGCCTGAATCCTGCTTTTGTGGGTCTGGCATTTGGGTGAAGGGACTCGTAGGGAAAGAAGGTTCACCAGCCTGTGAGCACTTTGTCTCCCGGTGCCCTCCCCTCGGTATATTTCCTGTCATTCTTCAGGTTCAGTTGAGACGCCATGATCCGTAGGAAACCTTCCACCTCCAGCCCGGGGCAAAATTACAGAATTTCCCTATTTCAAGAGGCACACACTCGCACTTTCGACTGTTGTTTTTTTCTCCGCTGGGAATTTACAGTATTGACGTATGACCCACGATGGGCTCATTGGATGTGGTCCAGTTGCCTTTTGCTGTTGGCTGTTGTCAGGTCAGGACGTGCCTTGCCGTCAAGGTGTCCCTCGGTGAGGGACACAGGAAGGACCGGAGGCCTGGGCTGGCATGGGCTTCGTTTGCCCAGTGGGCGTACTCCTCGCCTCATTGTGTCTGGTCACATATCTTTCTCCCTCACTGGACTTTGAATTCCTCAAGGGCACCCACGCCTGCTTCAACCGCAGTGGTCCTTCAGCTTTGCACCTGTGCCCGACACCCAGCCAGCCCTCATTTCTCTTGGGGACTAAAGCGACGCATGACCTCACGGAGCGACGCTCTCCTGCCTTCCACCCGGTCAGATCTGGCAACTTCTTTTTCCTGTGTATCTTTTCAAGTTCACCTCCAGAACCACCTGTGTAGGGGATGGCTGAGCGCAGGCTGACTGTATACTAGTGGGGGGACTTGCACACGTGATGCCCGGGGCCTCTGATCCCTAACCTGCCAAACGGCCCTAAGGCCCCCGCCTCGTGCAGCTCTAGGGGAAGATAAAGTGTGATAAGGCCCGTGGCCGTTTTCACGAGCTGGGTGACTTAAAACAACAGCGATGTATGCGCGTGCGGTTCTGGAGGCCGGAAGTCTGACATCAGGATGTTGGCAGCGAGCCATGCTTTCTTGAGCGCGTTTCGGGGAGGATCCTTTAGGGTCTCTTCTGGCTGCTGGCAGCCTTGGATGTTCCTTAGCTTTCGATAGCATCGCTCCAATCCCTCCTTCCTTTCTCTTTCTCTCTCTCTCTCTCTCTCTCTCTCTCTCTCTCTCTCTCGCAGAAACACCGCTCATATTGGATGAAGGGCCCAGCTGACTCTGGTGTGACCCATTGTAGCTTAACTAATTATATCCACAGTGACCCGGCGTCTGAATAAGTTCCTTCTGAGCTGCCCGAGGTTAGGACTTCAGCAGATGCCCTTCAGTCGGTCACACACATGGTACGTTCTAGTGAATAACCCTCTCCTCCCACCTCACCCCCAATTAGGCCAACTCTGCCTCCTCTTCCTGCGTCTGCCTCTCTGGGGTGTATCGCTAGGTATCTTTTTAGGGGAGGTAGGGGAGCTGTTTGAAGGCAGAGTGGTAAAAATTGTCCTCCTAGCATCTGAATGCCTGCTCAGCATGTCCTGAGGTCTCCATGTGTGTTTGTGGGTCGTTTGGTAACAAAGGAACAGAAAATACTGATCACATTTTCGGCCCCGTTGTCCTCCTTGCTAGAATTCTTCCTCTGGGTTCTCAGAGGAGTATTGCCATTCTCATTGCAAGTAGCCTCCTCGTGTAGGAGCTGCCGGGAGAAAGTGAGTTGAGGGATTTGGCAGTCCGACCACAAAGAAACATCACCCTGACCAGGGCCTCCATAATCTCTTATTTGGGCAGCTGTCCTTGTCCTGCTTCCTTCTCATTCCAGTCTTTGTGCTGCACTCCGAGGGATCTTTTTTTTTTTCTCTCTTAATTTTTGTTTATTTTTTATTTTACATAGGCTCCATGCCCAACGTGGGGCTCGAATTCACGACCCTGACATCAGGCATCATACGCCATACCGACTGAGCCAGCCAGGTGCCCCCAGAGGGATCTTTTTCAAACACTGAGAGGATGGCATCGTTTTCATGAAGTCCAGTGTACTTCTTGTGTGTTTTTTTAGAGCTGGAGGTTGCACATGCCTGGTATGGTGCCTGGGTACAATATTGCTGGGTAGATAGTTGTGGAAAGTTGAAGGGATATAGTTAAAAGATTCAGGCATAGAGTTTAAAAAAAAAAATAGGATTCAAACCCTGGATCTTCCACTTATTGTTTTACCCTGAGAAAGACACCTGATTTTTCTGAGCTTCAGCGTGCTTGTCGATAAAACGAGGATAGTAAAAGCAGATCGGTTTCAGCTCAACCGAAACAATGCGGGTGAAGAACCGAGTACCCTTCCCAGCACACCGTCGTTTATGGACTACCAATTCCCTTCCTCACCGCCCAGCCTGTGCCTTCCCCCTCACGAGCCACGCTCTGTCCCCTCCTGCTTCCCCTGCAGGTAGTTACCGGTACTTGTTATCTCTGCTTCTTTTCTATCTCTGTGCCTTGTGTGCCCTCATCTCCCCAAATCCTCCCGTGATGGGGTTCCTGCCTTTCTCATTTTGTCGTGGTTAAAATAAAGCATCCTAGAAAACTAATTAATATTGCAGAGATGAAGGGTGCAGTGTTGCCAGTCCCGGCCCTCCACTGAGTGCACACCACTTACAATGAAACCCGCCAGCTTGGCTATTTAGAAGAAAAAGGATTTATTTATCAACAAGAGGGAATACAACCCTTTTATAATGCAGCTCCCAGCCTGCCTTTGATGGTGCTGCCTGCTTCAAACCCCAGGTGCCTGCAAAAAGGCCAAGAGGAGAATAGACTCATGCCAGGGAGATGGACAGTGTGGAATCCTCCGGTCTCCACTGGTCTTGTCCACTGCCATGGGGGGTGTCTCTGTCCCCCTGGCCACATCTCAACCCTCATTCCACGATGGCCTCCCTCATGATACCCAGGGTGGGGCCACGACCAATAGAAAGGGTCCTGGAATAGGAGCGAGCAGGAGTCGAAGCATCAAGAGATCATCCTTTGTTATGATCCTATTTTACATATGGGGAAACTGAGGACTCAGAGGTGGGACATGAGTTACAAAGTGTCCACGGTCCCAGAGCACAGGCTTCCCGCAGGACCCTGACCCTGACAGCTGTGCTTTCCTCCAGGACATTCCTTCCTTGTTCTCTTTGCACAGTGTTGCTAAAGCCCTCCCAGCCATTATCATCTTGAACTTCGAGCCTTTGCATACTCTAGCCGGGCAGCTGCTGGATGAGCCGGGCGCTGCGGTTTTTTCATTCTCTGCCTTTTGTGGAGCCTGGAATGGTACTTTGCACACAGCAGGGATTTCATATTTATTAAATTAGTTTACTAATGCATGAACTCGATGGCATTGCAGTTTCTTCTCCTGTGCGTGTGATGAAATGGGTTCAGGGAGGCGTTTCAGTCGGACCTGCCTGGAGTCAGGACGTTTGGAGAGAACTTTGAGGGTTTTGCTGAAGCAGCCCCACTTTAGGGAAAGCTTCGTGATCCGGAGCGACTGTGCTGCTGAGCCCCGCCTGGCTTCCCGGGGTTTGAGCTGCACCGTCCTCATTGACTGTGGAGCTGCGTGCCTCGGTTTTTCCATCTGTCATTGTCATCAGCCCAACAGGGACGTTGTGAGGGTCGCATCGGAGGGTTGCACTGGCTCGTATGCCCAGTGAGGAGACAGTGTGCACAGCGTTAGACGTGACTGCGGGAGGTGGGGCCCTCCCAGCTGTGAGGTCTGTGACACGGCCCTCCGATTCGGTTAGGGGTTGCAGTGGTTGTGGTTAGCACACAGTAGATGCGAGCTGATTTTTGTCACCTGATGAGGCTAAATGACCTAACCTGGGTCAAAGGCTAGTGAGTGGCAGATGCAGGATCGATGGCAAGTCCCCTTTCTGTGGACTCCGTGGTTTCCACTCCACTCCACCCCACCCCACTATTTGACTAGAGTGTCCTCAGTTTCCTACAGCTGCATCTCGGCCCCACTCCTCCACCCCCCCCCCCCCACTCCAGCAAACACCGAACGTTTTCTGTCCTTTTTCCTTTTTTTTTTAAAGATTTTTTAAATTTACTTATGGAAGAGCGAGCACAAGCAGGGGGAGCTGCAGAAGGAGAAGCAGGCCTGATGCGGGACTTGATCCCAGGACCCTGAGACCATGCCCTGAGCCGAAGGCAGAGGCTTTAACCCACTGAACCACCCAGGCGCCCCTCCAGGGGTCTAGCATGATGGGGCACCTCAGGCTGACAGATGGCAGGCTGCCTTCACATGCCCCTTAAAACTGGGGTGGGGGGACCCTAGTGTCCCCTCAGTGTGGGAGAGACCGGATGTCTTTGTTTCTTTGAGAAGACTTCACTAAATGGTGAGCAGCAGCCCTCAGTTTGTGCAAGGGCCACTGAGCATGTGAGAGTCACTGGGATTGCCGTGGACCCCTAGGTGGAGGCTTGGAGACATCTAGGTAAAGGGAGATACACGTTAAGTGTGTAAATGATCCTGCTTCTCTGGGACCCCTTCTCCATCAAGCATTAGTTCCTGCATCCGTCTGGTCAACAAATATTTAAAGGGCATTTTACCAAGTTCTAGGTCCCGTTCCTGGGATGGGGCTGCAGCATTGAATGAGTCGGGCCCAACCCCTACCTCTTGGGGCTTCGAGTCAAGTCAGGCAAGAGCCGAGGACGAGCTCGTGCAGCCAGGACAAGTTCTGTAGGACTTTGTGGGGCTTGGGGCAGGTCACTGATCCCACACTTCCTTTTTGAAGATGGAGGGCAGAGAGGAGAATTCCCAAGGGGAAGGCCAAGGTGGCAAGTCCCAAACCACCTCTCGGAAGCAAGGAACTGGTCAGATAACAGGAGCCTAACCGCAGAGCCCAAGCGGAGTGGCTCAGATGCGGGGCGGAGGGGGGAAGATGTGCCCTAGAAAGCAGAGGGAGGGAGGGACAGCTGGGCTGGAAGGCAACGTTGCCACGTCCCTGTGTGGAGTCAGGCTGGGACATGTTCACAGCAGCATTTTGTAGGAGAAAAACTATGGCAAAAGCCTCTCTTATCTATGAACAGGAGCGAATAAATAAATTATGGTGTTCTCAAACGATAAAAGTTTCAGAGGAGAAAGCAATAGACCAGAGCCACACATGTCAACATAGAGGACTCACACAAAAGTAATGGTGGTGGAGAAATCTCAAGCTGTGGAAAAATATACTTATTTTCGGATACCATTTATATAAAGTTTGAAAACGTGTAAACCAATTTTACATATCGTTCAGGGATAAATATATATGTCGTAAAAACATAAAGTCATTGGCCGAAGTCTCAGTTCCCGATTTGGATGCCTTCTGGGGGGCCGGGAGGGGGAGGGCGTGGTCTGGAAGGGTGCCCAGCGGTGATGCCATTATCTCCTCCTTTCTGAGACGCTTGGCTGCTCATTGTATTATTATTTATGCCTTTTAAAAATATGTCTCAACGATTGTATAATTAAAGTCTATGTAAGAAGCCGGAGTGAGGCACATGATATGCATTAGAGAAGGAGGGGCTCCTTTCTACTCTTCCTGCTTCTAGTCAGTCAGGCATCAAACTTGGGGGTCTTTGCAAAGCCTTCCTCCGAGGAGGGAGACGAGATGGCTCTCACCAAACAGCCGCTGGCCCTGTCAGCTCCCTCTCCGTTGCACTCCGCTCTCCCCTGGTTCGATGCAGTGATTTGGGAAGTAAAGACAGGGGTAAGGCTTACGCACCCCTGAGCGCTCTTCAGGTGCTCTGGAGCCCACCCACTTTCCCCTAGAGGCACAAGCTCTCCAAGGAGCTGGAGCCCTATCTCTAGCCGGTGGTGCTCCCCGCCGCCACTGGTCCACTGATGACTGCGCCCCTCCCCATCCTTTGAGACCTCCTTTGTGTTGCTTCTTGGTCTTGACATTGGCCCTAGGGCCAAAAGGTTCAACACCTTTGCTTACTGCACAGGGCCCGACTTCATTTTTGGAGTCCTGGTGCCCAGGGTCCACTCCCCCAGCATACCACTGAGCTACTCCCAGCCTCCTGCCCCAGGAAAGTAGGGAAGACGAACCCTAAATGTGCTCTCGTTCCATTTAAACACGAGTTGTGCTGCTGCGGTCTCTACAGACAGGGAAACCGAGGCCCCAGGAAATGCCTTGCTCCAGGCCACACAGCTAATAAGGGGCAGAGCTGGGATTCCAATCTCTGTTCGTCTGACCTCAGGACTCATACTCACGCTTTCCTTTATCTTCCCTGCCTCTCGGATGTTGCTTGGAAAGCTCCCAGTGGGCTTGAACCTCTTCCACGTTGATTCAGTGCCATGGACTGGCTCCAGGGAAAATTCTTTAAACCTGGTCTGTTGCCCTCCTTCCTTCACTGGCTTCATGTCACCTGAGACAGGCGGTGAGGGGACCTCCAAGCCCCTTGCCTCCAGCCCCGACAGTAGTATTTCTCAGAACATGGTGGGAAAGGACCCCCACGGAGCCATGCTGGCAGGGATCCCCCCACTCCTCAGTTTCCAGCTGCATTATGGGGAGATGCTAGACCACCCCGAATTACTGCCACTCCAGTCTCCAGGCCCCGGCCCCCCACCTTGGGCCTGCCTCCTATGGGCCCCAGTCCTGGTCCTCACCCTCGCCGGCCATGGAGCAAGGGCAGTTGTCTGAGGCCATTTAGGTTTGACCCACTCAGGTCCTCTCTCTCCATTAGCTATGCCTCTAGGGGGAGGGCTGCCAAGTTTTCCTAAGACCCTTGAACCATGGGAGAGGACACTTTTTTTTTTGGGGGGGGTACCAGTTCAGGTACAAAGTGGGTAAACCTATAAGTCAGGTCTGTTGTAGGATTGGCAGGCCCGGTGAGTCACTACTGGAGTTGGTACCCCCGGGAGAGTGTTCTTGGGTAGAACAGCTCTGCGGTGGAGGAACCTGCCGCCATTGTCGCATCTGCCCTGAGTGGAGAGGGAAACTGAGGATCTGGCTAGGAAGTACCAGGCAGGCCAAGGCAGCAACTCAGG
>JAPYYM010002970.1:0-11677 GCA_028534135.1 Potos flavus
CAACCATCATGGCTCCCCGGGGGGAGCCAGGCATCCACCGGTTGTAGCTGAGCAGTTGCTATGGGCCACAGTCCACGTGACACTTTCTCGTCTAATGGCCACAACACAGATCTTGGAAGTGTCACCTTCATTTGACAAGTGAGGTCGGTGCCTAATCAGTGAAGATCTAGCAGGACCAGGGGGAAAAGCTAAGGATTAAAGTGCCCCAGGAAGAGCAGGCAGGAACTTGTCTGAAAACTCAGCTTTAGATAATCCTGAGCAGAAAAGGCTCCTGCTGAAATACAATTGAAAATAGGCCCCTGGAGGTGAGAGTAGATGGTGAATTAAAAAAAGGAAAGAATAAGTTGAAATGAGTGTGTCAAGATGCTTGGGGACAGAATTAACATTCAGGCTGAAGCTAGGCGAAGGGGGCTGGATGAAGGACATTGAGAAGAGAGGGAGAGAGCAGGCAAGGCAGTATCTGGAAGGGCAGACATGGAGGGGAAGAGGAAGGGATGACAGCCACTGGGAATAAACGAGGCTGTCATCCCCCCGCTTTCCACAACCAGCATTGCCTGCGAGACAGGAGCGGTTTCCACTCAGCTGAGCTCCTCTCAAGTCAGGGAATGGGAATCTGGAAGGCCAGCGATACCGAGACAGTGAGGAGGAAGGACGTGAGGAGGAAGGTCAGCGGCTGGAAACAGAAACATCCAGTTCAAATCCTGGGTCGGGTCTTAGCCACTGTAAACCTTGGTGTGCTGGTTAACATCTCAATGCCGAAGTTTTGCCACATGGCAATACCGAGAGTAAAACTTTCCTCACCTCAGATGAAACAGTTTGAAAAATTGTTTGAAAACTTGTGGTAAATTTTAAAGCACTCCACAAATACAAGGAATAGATATTAACACACGAGCTATTAACTGTCGCGCGATCCTTATCACGTCAGGCACTTGTAAATTATTTCACTTAAGGCTCCAAATAATGGTACAACATATATATGTTTATTGTCCTCATCCTGAAGATGAGAAAAGTAAGGCTTAAGTGCCTGGGAACTTCAAACACCTTGCCCAAGGCAAGCAACCTGTACCCGCAAACTCAGAATCTGGGGCCAGAGCCAGCTGGGACCCTCAATCCCACCCTCTCACCCGGGGCTGGAGATTGAAATACCTTCAATTTCACCCGGACCCTAAGGAGTGTGGAAGAGGGAAGACGGTCCCTTCCACCACAGACATCCTGGCCACCGCCCCACTGGCCATGGTCTTCCTGGTCCCCTTGCCTTCCTACCTTGGAAGAGCGGTTGCTTATTTCCAGGGTCCTCCTGGTGGGCGGAGGAGGGGCTGAGGCTGGCTTTGCTCCCCCCGCCATCCAACTGCTGCTCCAGCTGCAGCCGCAGACAGTTGTTCACCTGGATGCTTCGCTCCAGCTGCCCTCGCAAAGCTCGGATCTCCGCCACCAGGTGGCTCAAGTCACTGCTCAAAGGGACCTGGAGACAGGCGTCCCAGGTGGAAGCTGAAAGAAGAGAGAGAGAAGGGGTCTGGTGGCTCGCATCCAAGCCTTTCCAAGCATCTGTCAGAACGCTCCTCCGGGACATTCCTTTCTGCTCGGGACCCCACTGTCCTCTCAGGGTCCCAGGCAACGCATCTGGGATGGAGCTGCCACTTTTCCTGCGTGGGGCCCGGCACGCGGAGTGAGACCGTACACCGGAACTTCCCCGAGGCTCACGTGACCCAGCTGCATCTGGAGAGCCTTCGATGAGCAGGTGGGGTCAAAGCCTATGATTATCCCACTTCCACAGTAACCCTAGTCCGACAGGCCAGAGAGCAGGGTCTTCGGAGACAGGGGGTCGGCACTGGGCTAGAGAAGGGCAGGGGATGAGGGAGGAGAGCTAATGCCTCTATGCTCAGCAGTCACCGCGGAGAGGAGGAGGAGGCACCAGGGAGAGGAGAGGAGGCACCAGGCCTCTGGCAGCACGGAGGAACGGGAGTCTCCGCTAGAGGCCAGGGGTCACAATTCACGGAACTGTTCCACTTCGCCATGGTTTTTTTTTTCATCTCCATTTGCTACCACAGTGTGTTTCTTTGTACTGGGGATGAAGAGAGCTAAGAAATATTCTACAAGACCACATATGTTATCTGAAAGCTTGAAGCCAAATATATTTCAAAAAGTAGACTTCGTTTTGGTGTTTAGGAAGACCTATGATCCATACGCCATCTATTGCGTAGCCCACGCACCGGGTTGCCTCTGGGTCACAGGCCTTTAGTTAAATACATTCCTATTTCCGTGACGAGCCGGGTGAACATTATCACTGAGTGGGGGTAAGTAAAGGCTGTGAATACCCTTTTGGTCAGTTCAGACAGGTTTGGTGACCAAATGAGTATAGGAAAGAGATAGCACAAGAATTCATGGTTCTCGTGGGATTACAGAATTAAGGATAAGAAACTACGGGGCTTTAGTGGTAGTAGCTTTGAAATGACTCCTAAAACACCTATAAAAAGGGAGAAAGGCATGAAAGAGGATGTAGTCAGGATGAAAGGTTTTTTTTTTTTCTGTCATATAAAAACAAAGTTTGAAGGAAAAAAATGTACTGAATTTACAAATGAAAAACTGTTCCCAAGAAGTTAGTGTAGAAATGCTTCTCAAAGTTGTTACTGCAAGTTATAAGGGATGAGAATTTACTATGAGAAATTATCTGGAAACAACCCATATTTTCTATTTTTATTCATTTGCATTATGTTTTTATAATTACCATAATATCCAAATATTGCTATAGCATTTTATAAGAAGGCGGGAGGTCACGAGGCAGGAGGCCACTCCCCCCGACAAGTCTTCACGGGGCACCTACAGTCTACAGTTAGTATCTAATAACCCCAAAGCTCCATGAAGCTCCTTCCTGTCTTTCTTTCCCTACATCCAAATCCTCACAAAATTTAGCTTATTTTTAAAAATGTTGTCCATCTATATCCATTCCTCTTTATCTTTCCAACAGCACCTTAGATCAGACTCTCCTCACGTAAATGCCCTATAACCGCACCCATTCAGTGGGTTTCCCTGATTTGAATGTCTCCTGACTCCAGCGTGTCCCACTAGTCTTACCGTCTGAGAGTTCTGTTCCCATCAAGTACCTGTTTTGCTTGGGAAAACATACTCATTTTCCATGTCTCGCTACGTAGAATGTAAACTTACATCGTACTTCATAAGTCCTCTATATACCAGCAGCCGTCTCATCAACTGACCTGACTTCTCACCCTCCCTGATACAAAGCTCTCCCACGGGCAGGTTGGACCCGACGCTCCCAGGCACAGAAGCTATCGTCTCAGCCTGCGGTGCCCCTGATGCTGCTTCAGGTTCTGGTTCACTTTCTCATCAGCAAGTTAGGAAATCCAATCAGGTTTTATGAAAATTCAAATTTGGCTGAATATTGAAAATTCCATATTGCTTAAGGAATTTTTAAACAGGTAATTAAAAAAAATTAGAATTGAAAGGCTTAGCCAGCCAACATCCCATCCAAAGCAAGAGCTGCTTCTATGGGATCCTTGACAAGTCATCCAAGGGGGCTTGGATGGGAAACTTATTCCTTCACAAACTAGCAATTCCATCACTCGAAGGCTCTAGTGGTCAGGAAGGCATCATAATTATGTAAGTCCGAATTCTACTGCCCTTCATCCTTTGACCTTCGTTCAGACCTCTAAAGGGACACGAAACACGATAGCTCTTTTTCACCTGATAGTTCTTCAAATATTTAAAACCAGTTCTCATCTCCCTGTGATCTTGTCCAGGCCTAAAATTGTTTAGTTTCTCTGACAGTTCAAGATTTCTGGTCTCGGCATGGTGGCTTCTGTCTTCACTATACTCCCTCGTTTGCAAAGTCCTTTTTACAAGATGGTGCCCCACAGCCTAACAATATTTCTGACATGGTCTCTCACCCTACTGTGGTCTCAAGTTGAACTGGCTTTTGTAGCAACCTTTGCCGACAAGTTCCTTGTCCCAGCGAGTTTCTAACTAACTCCCCATCCTCAAGCCCACGAATGGCTAGGGAGCCAGGCCTCCCAATCCTGTACTTCTACCACTGATATTTTTAATCAAGCTCAGGGTTGGGTTTTTTTTCTTTCTTTCTTTCTTTTTTTTTATCTTTTCTAAATTTCATCATATTGACATCAGTCCTGTTCCTGCCTGGTTGGAGTTATTAACTTGAGGTTTAGAATACCCTCCCCCATTTGAACAACAATGGGGAAATAGAAGAAGATTCTCCAACGTTAGATCAGTATTTTAGCAGATGGCAAAAGTCCTCAATAAAACAGTTTAAACTCTAGATCCAGGCTTGCAATTTAGATCCTAATAGAGGTATTTCTGTAAATGTTGTGCATCTTTTAATTTTCTCCCTGGGGAATGGGTCAGGGTGGGAGCAGTTTGCCTGCCATACCGACTGCATGGGGGGGTCAATATGTATTATTCACAATATTCAAGACGTTCTCACATGATGGTGCCATCGGGACAGTTCTTTGAATTTTTAAAAAAAAATCACTGTATAATCTGGACTTTGCTCAACTTTTCTCTGGCCACCTAGGTAGGCAGAGTCGGACTCCTGTGGCCTACTTTTAGGGATGTCTCGGCTGGATCTTGCTCATGTCACCAACCTCTGGGCTTTGCACCTGAGAGAACCCCTTTGTTCTTATCGGGTGCCCGAACCTGGCTGAGGCAGAACTCTGTAGCTTTCCAGAGCTCTACAAAGTCCCAGGGTAAAGACCTCACCGGGATCCTAAGCAAGAGCAGGGAGCTCATGGGGGAGGGGAGAAGGGAGAACACATACCTTTCGGCCCCTTCTTGGAATTGCCATAAAGTGCCTCATAGATCTGTAGCTCCGACTGGAGGGACTGGAAGAGCTGCTGTTTCTCCTCACACTGCTGCTGCAGGAGGGCAAGCTTGTGCTGCAGCCTGCAGGGGGAAGGCAAGGGCCCACTGAGCAGCCGACGCCCCTCGGCCCCTCCAGGCCACCTGCTGCCAACCAGCCTTCGCATCATGGGGCTTTAGCCCTAGATGTCAACCCAGGGGTCACTTTTACTTTACGGATGTGGAAACAGAGGCTCTGAGAGGTGAAGTAACTTTGCTTGAAGTCATGCCATTAGCTACGTCAGCTGGGAGCAGACACGCAAGCCCCGTATTCTTCCTGCCCCTATGGTGCTCTGTTCCTGGTGACAGGCAGTCATAGGGTTTATGCCGGGGACGCGTGTGACGGCTGGTGAGGATGCGGTGAGAGCAATATCCTTAAACTAATGGGAAGGATGAGAACACTTTTTCTCCAGGATCTGATAGGCTGAAAACCTTTTTTTTTTTTTTTTTTTAAAGATTGATTGATTGATCTGAGGCAGAGAGCACGTGTGTGCAAGTGGTGGGAGAGGCAGAGGAGGAGGGAGAGGAAGAGGGAAAGAATCCCAAGCAGACTCCAAGCTGAGCACCAAGCCCAGCCCAGGGCTTGTTCTCATGACCCTGAGATCATGACCTGAGCCAAAATCAAGAGCCAGATGCTTAACCGACTGAGCCACCCAGGTGTCCCTGACATGCTGAAGCCTTCTAAAATAGGGTTTTACTCTCCCAACTTTGGAGAGAAAAAGGCATTCTCAGAGAAGTCCTTCCCTCTGCTCGAAGTCATCCATAAATCAGGAATAGCAGAGGGGAAACTGAGGGCCCCAAAAGGCTCCAATACCTGCCTTGCCAATATCCCTTCTTCTAAATCTGAAAACAGGGCCACGTTCCCTCTTATTGGGCTCCCCCTTACCTGGAGTCTTTCTCCTGGAGGGACAGGCGTTCCTCCTGGAATTGCAAGATCTCCTGTTGCTTCTCCTTCAAGTCTTCCAGAAGCTGCTGCCGTTCCCCCTTTTGGCGCTCCAGCTCCAACTCCAGCTCTTGGAGCCGGGATTGCGAGGACAGAAGGGCCTCCCTCAGGCATTCTGTCTCCTGGGAGCGCTCTGGTGAGCAGAACACAGGACGACTTACACTGTGGGGCCAGAGGCTGGCAAGAAGAGGGGCCCAAGCTCGTACATCCTGACGTACACAACTAAGGCCACAGGAAGGCCAGCTAATGCCACAGCTGCTCAGAGAAGCAGAGGGTGTCAGCTCACTACAACCACGCGCCCTGGGGAATGTGGAGCCTCCATCTTTGCAATGCCCTTGATCTTCTGATTTCATAAGGTCTACCCTGCTTTTAGAGAAAACACCGTGGTTTGTTTGTTTGTTTGTTTCTTCCTTCCTTCCTTTCTTTCCTCTCTTCCTTCCTTCCCTCCCTCCCTTTCTTTTTTTTTAAGATTTTATTTATTTATTTGAGAGAGAGAGAGAGAGACAGAGCAGGAGCAGCGGGGAGGAGAAAGAGGGAGAGGGAGAAGCATACTCCCCTCCCTGCTGACCAGTGGGCTCAATCCCAGGACCCTGGGATCATGACCTGAGCCAAAGGCAGATGCTTAACTGACTGACCCACCCAGGTGCCCCGAACGCTGTGGTTTCTAATGCTCACTATTTTCACACACCCTCTGTGTGATAATTTTAATTTTGCCAAAGAGCAACATCAAGACTTGTTTACGGTGTTTAGAATACATTTGTCAATTTGAAAATTGGGACATCTGTCCTTTTCTGGGGTTGTGGAATCTCAGTGATCTACATGATTTCTCAGAGACTAAGGACAGGGACTCTGAGAGTCAGGCTGCAGGAGCTGTCAGTCCACTGGGGGGAAGAGTCTGGGCCTGGCCAACTGTGCTTGTTCACATCATAGTGACTTCTCCCCGTGAGGTCTGTGCTAGCCTGTCCCGGCATGCAATGGTGGTTTGGCAGTTGTGCCTTCTCTCTTATCTTTGATGTCTCGTTACTTCCCCGTCAGTGACCTTTCCCCTCACATCTTCCGGCTCTGGAAAGGCAGGCTTAGAAATACCACTTGATGTCTCTTCCCATTCCACAAGCATTCTTTCATTCTGGGCTTAATCCTTTAGGAAACTATTACTCCTTCATGGCTGTTCAATAAATATTTGCAGATAAATATAATTTTTTATTGCTCATATATTGATTTGATCAAGTCAATTGACACTAAGTTCAGCTGCCCCCCAGGTCACAGAGGAAATGGAGCCCCCTTCCCCTTGGATGCCCATTGAAGAGTGTTGGGAATGCTCTGGAGGACACCTGGCTGGTGCCTCCAGACACAGAGTCCTGAGGATTACTGAGCAGAGAGGGGCCCGGAGTGGGTGAGTGAGGGGAGGTATCGAGGAGATGGGGATGGCAGCTCAGTACCGGGAGAGACATTCAAGGCTGCGGTAAAGTCTGGACGGGCAGAACAGATACCTAACTGGTATCAGGTTTCATAACTAATGACTGGATATCTGAATACCTGTGGGTTGCAAGAGGTGGTGGATTTCCTAGAGCTATCTTTGTCCCTAGCGCCTCGGAGCGTGAAGGCCCGCGGTTGGGACCTCTCGAGAAGTAGCCCCTTCTAGACTGAGAATCACCATGGGACTCTGGGTTGGCGGATCTGGTTACACTGTTATCTCCACCTTCTTCTCTTGGCTTCAACAGGTGATCGGTGTGGCCAGGAGGAAAGGGGCCGGGAATGAGCACAGCGCGTGGCTTTTACCACCCACCTCTGGAAACATGACTCAGCTGAGCCTGAAGGCTCCGGTTTTCTTCCTTAAGGACTCTGTTCTCATTGTAGAGCTGAGGTGTGGGTTCCAGGCCGGGGTTGTAGAAATTAGAGGTGGATCCTGTCCCAGAAAGTACAAGCAGACACGTTACACATTTGGGTAACAGATGGTTTCCAGAAGCTACCCATTCTGTCCCTCCAGAAATACTGTCCCAGCCCAGCAGGAGTGGCTGGGTACCCAAGGCCTGGACCCCGAGCCTGGTGGGCTGAATTCCTGGTTTCTGTGTGCCTCCTGCCAGTGGGTTCTGTGCGGGTCTCACCACGTGCCCTAGCTGCAGCTGTTCCAGAGGCTCTTGTCCCCTCAGGAGCCGCTGCGGGGTTGTGGGCAGGACAAGGGCGTGTAGAAGGAGCGGCCTCCAGTGGACCGCAGCCCGAGAGGAGAGTGTGGGGAGAAAGGCCGCCTTGGTGAGTGGCTGCGGGAGGGCGCCCGCTGAACTGTGTCAATCCCACGACAAGGCACAGAGAGCTCAGCAGGCACTTATGTGAACGGACTAAGGATGGGCTGGGAAGTCAGACACCCTGCGGGCACACCTCGTTACCTCTGCCAGGAGGAAAGTTCTCTCTTAGCTCCCGTCTATCTACGAAGTGAGGATAAGAGGACCTGCCCCTCCCCGCCGCCTTGCTGGACTGTTTGCAAGGAGCAAGTAAAGGAAAGCCCAGCGTGGTGCTTTGGGAAGCATGAAGCCCAGCCTCCGGAGGTTCCCCAGCCGTGACAGAGGTGGGCGGCTCGGGGCCTCTCCTACCGTTCCCGCGGGCTGTGCAGCTGAGCCGGTGTTCCAGCTGCTCCCGCAGCCGGTCATTGATGCAGATGGACTCTTCCAGGCGCTGGCGCAGGTTCCGGATCTCACCGAGATGTTCCTCCAGCAGGTCAGCCCCTGCAGCCATCCCGTCAGGACGGGAAAGAGGTGGGAGATGAGGAATCCCGGTCACTAGGCGGGCCCAGGTGGGAGTGGGGCGTGGCCAGTGGCTCCTCAGCAGGATCCCTAAAGTCCCCATCCTTCCACCAACTGCATTCTCTCACAGGGGCACTCAGGAACACAGTGGCTTTGCTTAAAGAGGAAACTGGCTGTCAAACCCAGGACAGCCCGGTGCGAAGCATGCCTCAGGGGCCTCCTTCTACACACAGTCAAGTGTGAGGGAGTTTCAAAATTTATTTATTTATTTGAGAGAGAGAGAGAGAGAGCACGCATGAGCAGGGCGGAGGGGCAGAGGGAGGGGGGGAAACAGGCTCCCCGCTTAGCAGGGAGACCAATGCAGGGCTCGATCCCAGGACCCTGAGATCATGACCTGAGCTGAAGGCAGACGCTTAACCGGCTGAGCCACCCAGGCGTCCCAAAGTGTAAGGGAGTTTTAAATATAAGTGTACGGTGACCAGTGTACCAGTGAGTGTGAGGGAGTTCCACATGGCTTAGAAAAATAACTAAAGTTTCTGGAAAGGTGTGGTGACCTGAGCGTGACTTTCTCTCCTTAGTACATTAAGGAAGACTTCACTTTCGCCTGAAACCATTCCTCTTACAGATACTTGACGGACCATTCTTTAATGAGGCATCGAGCCCTTCCTCCAGCCTCAGAGAGGAGGCGTAAGGTAGAAGTCCATGGATATAACCTTCTCCTGTGTGGTTAATGACATGAACGTGAGAGCACAAGGTGTGTCCCTGACTTTCCCAGTCCCCTCGACAGCACTGAGGGCCTGGGCAGGGAAGCTGAAGGAGGGCACTTAGAAAGGTCCAGCATGGATAGGACCCTTTCATTTTACCCCCACTCTGTGAGGCGGGGCTTAGAGAAATGAAAAATGCCCCTGCCCAGGTAGGAGAGAGGTAGACTCTAAATGAGATTTCATTTCACAGGCTGACCTGTTTGGCTTTATGTTTTACCTGTGGGTTTGGAGTTAAGCTGACACACAGAGGATCCTGAGGACAGGTCGCCTGATACACTCCCTTTCTGAGGCCTCATCACATCCCACTGGCTGCTGCTGCCCAGGTAGCCAGGCTCCAGGATTCTGCCCAATTCTGTGCTGCCCCTCAAGGGAGAGTGGGGCTGGGCAGGGTCGAGATAGTGAGAAGAGCTGGCTTCTAAATGGTTACTTGGCAATGCAGCTGGGGAAGCAGGATGGACGGTGCTGACACCTGGGCAGAAAGAAACCGGAGTGAGGAAGAGAGGATTGGAAGGGAAGGACCAGCGAGGAAGTGTGGGATTGCTAAGAATGGACACTAAAGGGGACATGTGCGATGTCAGAGATCCCGGTCCATTGCAGAATACCAGTTAGATGAAGACCATAACCTAGAAGTCGTAACTTTAACCCCATGTATTTGCTGGCATGAGACACCAAGAGGCAGAGGATGGACAAAGTATCTGAAAGTCACCAGTGTACACAAAGGAAAAGTCCAGTGGCCCCACTCCTGACTTCTACTATAATTCCTCATGATATAGTCCAGGAAAGTTCCGGAAGGAGAACTCAGTCCCAAAGTTGGGGGATATAGCACATTCCTATTCATAGATGTGCTCAATGCTAGCATCCATGGAGGAATGTGGGACCTTTTATTTAACATACGCTGATGCTTTCATAGATCTTAGGAAATCATGGGCTTTCCCCTGAGCCAATCATCTCTGCTTCTACGTAAAAAGAAGTCCAGCCTGTGGGAGAGACAGAGAGAGGTGGGTAGGGCTGCAGTTTAGGATATTTATATTCAGAAGACTGCTTTCTTTCAGGGATTATCAGCATGAGCAGCAGAGTAAACAGGCAGCTTGACCTAAGCAAAGAGGAAGAGGTCATCATTCCCTCCAACCAAGCCAAACTCCTCTGAGGGGATAATGCAATTGGCTACTTGTCAATTTTTATCTCCATTTGTAACTGGTTCTCAAATTTGGCTACACACTAGAGTCGCCTCGGAAAATGTAAACAAATACATACTGATGCCTGGACCTCCCAGAGATTTTGCCTTAACTTGGGGGGACAGCTTGGGCACTGGATGTTTTAAAATCATCCCAGGTGATTCTAATTGGCAGCAAAGTTTGAGAAGTCTCTCATGGGTCTCTCCTTCCCCAATGTGCAAAATAATAGATGTTCATTAGGATCACTGGGGGATGAAAAATGTCAGCATCTGAATTTTTTTTTTTAAAGTAGGCTCCATGCCCAGTGTGGAGCCCAACGTGGGGCTTGAACTCATGACCCTGAGATCAAGACCTGAGCTGAGATTAAGAGTAGGATGCCTAACTCACTGAGCTACCCACTTGACCCTCAGCAACTAAATTTTAGTTGGGATTCAGTAAAGATGTGATTTCCTACCTCTTTCACACCCCCTTCCTCCCCAGCCCAACACAAGGCAAAGGGGGAAATCAGGTGTCGTAGAAAGCTTACTTTTCAACCAAGGCCATAGAAGGTTCCAAGTCTATCAGTAACAGTGATCAGTATTCTCACGTTCCAGTTTTCCCTGGCCACACAACAGAGAGCACATGCCCTAAACCATGCAAAGACACTGGACAGACTCTAGCACAAGGAGATCTTTGCCCCACAGTGACCCAAGAAGCCGCCATGCACCACTGTCCACGTGGACAGTTTGGTTCAAAGCAAACAAGGAACACTGGTAAGCTGCAGTCCTTCAGAGAGGACGTGCTTCAGGACAGACAAGACAGGGCTCTAATCTTGCTCACCAAAACAGGGCCCATCCAATCTCTCGTCAATGGCTCAGACTAGGTATGACTTCAAACCCATATCAACAGACCCTGTTTCATGCACAGATGTCTCCTGTCTCTCCTTTTGGACAAAGACAAACTGATAAATAAATATGGAAAGGTAAAGGAAAAGGAAAGTCAGCTAGAGAACACTCTTGCCATTTTGATATGGGACAAATTTGTTATCCATCAACTGTTGGTTCCAGAACTGCTAAAATAACAAATTCTAGGTCAGAGGTTCTGATGAACCTTCTACTGATCTCTAAAGAGAAAGAGAAAAGATTGTTACAAGGGGCTTCCAGAATTTGTTGAGCTTAGCTCTGAGCAGGATGGTAACAAAACCATCCTAGA
>JAPYYM010002971.1:0-11675 GCA_028534135.1 Potos flavus
TGCCTTCAGACCCTGCTCATAGAACAAGCAGGGACAGGTTTCCCTTAGAGCAGAATTCTGGAGATAATGATTCTCTAGCCCGCTCTGAGCGAACCCCCAACCCTGGGGCTTACTGACATTCAGCTATACCACGGCCCTTCCTCTGGCCTTCATCAATGATGCTCAGGGAACCCACAACCGCACCCAAGTTAGGTAACTATTCTTTCCCCTGCCTTTGCCGGGGGGCTTCTGGATGTCCAAGTTGAAATGACTGCTGAGCGTATTACAGAGTGGCTCAGAATCTGCAAGACGGTGATTCACGATGAATCCCCGAGATTCCCTAGTGAACAGCCCTCCACCAGGGCACAAGTCAGAGCTCCGAGAACGCACCGGGCAGGGGAGTGGCTATGGAACATGGACTCTGGCCTTCGTTTTTCAAGTGTCAGCAAAACACATATAACTCCAATTCTATCCACCCCTCCCCTCAGCAGGACTGGTCTAAGGGGAAAATGATCATTGATGTACAAGTATAGCATGTGGGCTGAAGACGGCGGCACCACGAGCAGGCTGGCTTCCACAGGGCGCAATTCTTCGTCCTGTTTCCTAATGGGGGAGGGCGTGATCCACGATCAGTTCCCCTGCCCTGCTGAGGTCAAGGATCCCCTTCTCCTTGTCAAACTTCCCCTGTAGCCCTGTTTACCAGCAGCACACGCCGCATTCTACCGCCAGACCAACAGGTTCTCATGGTCCTAAACTCAGATCGGAGAGTCCAGATCAGGTCACCTATGTTCACCACTCCCTTCTCCCTCCCAGCCAGATGTCATGGCAACAGAAAACAGACATAAAGGTGTTTCCCTTCTTTCAGATGGGATGCCTGGTCTGGTCATCTGCTCAGACAGGAAAAACCAGGTAGAGGGTTGATTGTATCGGATCTGTAACCATTATGAAAAATGTTACCAAATCCATATCTCCCGATAAGATGGACATTTCTGCTCAAAGAATGAAAACAAATGCAGCCCAAGGACTGACTGTGAGCTCAGCTGACCTGGTCTAGAATACCGCCCGGCCACAGAGAACGTGGGAATCTTACAGGAGCACACGGGGGCCACCAGAGCGCCCCCCACCCCTACTGCCCTCTGAAGCGGGTGCACACAGAGCCATGAGGTGGCACAGGCTTCACTTGCCTTTATGGTTGTGCCGGGGCCGATGTCAGGCAGCAGGGACATCTCTGGGGGGCTCCTGGGCAGACCGTCGTCCTCAGAACTCATGCCGGCGTCATCTCCCCGCTTGGCAGGAAGGCCCCCCAGAGGAGGCGGCGGCCCCATTTTCACATTACACTGTATTTTTAGCTAGATTATAATAAAGAACATTTGCTCTTATTTTCATCAGCAACTTTTTATCAACAAATCTTCCTGCTCCCATTCATTCATTCACGGGCTATTTTCAATGCCCCTGCCTGGTGTAGTGGACTGAACTGAAAAGCCCTCTCTGCCACCAGCCCTCCTGCTCTCATCTTGAAAATGAGCGGTGACAACTCAGGATGAGTCAAGATCCGGCTGCAAGTAATTCGGCGTGTCCTGCATGCAATTATACTTCAGGATATGTCAAATAAACCAGGCAGCAATAACTTGAAAACGTCTTGACTCGTGTTTGACATACACACCAAGTGTCACTGCCAAGGAGAAGTTTACCTGCAGGGCTTTAATCCGGTCGCACACATTTTCTTGGGAAAACACCCGCACAGGCCGAGGAGGGTCCTGTCCCGACTCAGGAATGAAAATACTGTCATGCGACAGGGCCCGGCTGCCCAGTGCGCTCCTCGATTCCCTAGGATGAAAGAGGCACCGTGAGAATCTGCGCTCCTCCCCGTCTCACGCTGGGCACTCAGGATGCACAGGAGGGCCCGGGCCTAGCGGCACAGCCACAGTAAGACCTCGGCTGCATTTACTTTTTAATGGCTTTTGACTCTGATTTATCCCCACCCTGTCAAATACCACAGCCAACGATGAGGAGCACTGCAGAGGTAGGAATTTTCCTGATGGTTCTGAAGGTTGTGTGAATTCTTTTTATTAATGGGAAAACCAGAGTTTGATGGGGTGTGAGATCCAAGACAGCAGGCCTTGAGAGAGGAAGGGCTGGCTGGGGGAGTGGTGCGGAAGACTGTGGTGGATGCCTGAGGAAGGTGAAACCATTCCTCGTGGGCAAACAAGCCGCTCCTCAGTGGGCTAGAGGTCGTGTCTGTGCAGTAGCTGAGGGCCTGCCTGAGGGAGGCATCCTGGCAAAGTGGTCCGAAACACACGTCCACAGGCTGGGTTTGAACTGGAAACTGCAAATCTGCAAAGCTGTGCCCTCTTTTCATTACCTGCTATGAATGATCTGTGTAATCCAGCCTGTGTGCCTAGCCCCTGGAGTACAGATGGACGGCCCTTCTGTCATCCCCACCCTGGTCCCTGCTCCAGCCCCGAGCTCGAGACTCCAGTTAGGAACCAAATGCACAGGATATTCACAAGATGTCCTAAGAGGATGTGGGAGTTAGTTGTCAGATTTTCCTAGCAGCGGTGGCTGTCTGAACAATAGGTGGAAGGAGGTGATTGAGACCCGATGATGAAGGAAGGAAAGCCCGCCCCCACAGGCACTGGGCATCTGTGCTCCACACTCCGCCACCTGCAGGCCGCCCCAGGCATCCTGTGTTCTGCGAGGCATTAGGAACTCTTGGGGGTGGTCCCACTCTACCGCAGATCACGTTGTGTTGGTTAATGATGCTTGCCAACTTCTTTCTAGCTCACGGTAGTGAGTCTGCAGGTGGGGAACCTACAGGTTCCCAGAGGATGTGTCCTCACTCTTCTGGGACGGCATGAAGCCCAGGGAAAGAACCCAGCAGGCCCTCCCTGCCAATGGCAGCTCCTGTTACAAAGATCACATGCACACCTGCCTTTCCCTCCTACCTCCTACCGTGGGCAGCCCATGGCCACGCCCTTTGAGAACCAGAACCACTGCTCCAACGCCTCCACTCTGGGTGTAAGTAGGAGTTGAGACAGCATGATAAGGCCTCTGCAAAGATGCACTGGCGAAAACACAGAAGGGCATATGCTCAGTGCCATTCGCTATATTTACAGAAGGAAAAGACCACCACCAACCCAAATGGTCCTCAGTAGGTACCTGCGTAAATCACGGAACATCATCTAATAGAGACTCCCTCCCACCCTGCAGGTGGGTAAGGCAGCACCAGACCGCACCGAGTGGAAAATGAAGCAGAGTGCAGAACAAGGTTTATGGTGTGTTAGCTCTATCTGGGGAAGGGGCGTCTGAATATAGGTGAACACAGGTGAAGAGATGTGTTGTTTGCTTACATTTTAAAACATAAAACTAGAAGGATAAGTAATAGCTTCCGTTGGGGGAAAGGACGAAATGAGATTGGGAGACAGGGTGTCAAGGCACTTACTTATACATTTACAATTTTGTCTTTGGAATTATGTAAATATTTTATATAGTTAAATGACAAAATCAGACAAAAAGAGAAATAAGATAATCTCTAAAGCTAGAAAACAAACAGAAACAAACGAGCCTAATTTTATATCATGTTGTTGGCATAACTGCACAGAGAAAAGAATGATTTCAAGTGATTTTTAACTCAACATTCAAGTGACTTTTTTTTTTTTTTTGAGAGAGAGTGAGAGAGGAGAGGGAGAGGGGGAGAGGGAGAGAGAGAATCTGAAGCATGCTCCACAGCCAACCTGGAGCCCAACAAGGGGCTCGATTTCACAACCCTGAGATCATGACCTGAGCCGAAGTCAAGAGTTGGATGTTTCACTGACTGAGCCACCCATGTGCCCCCCAATGACTCTACATTCACAATAGGATAAATTCCAAGAACAAAAAACCCCACAAAGATATAAAATTACACTTAGTAGTCTTATTGGTAGCAACACTGATTTAAAAAAAAATAGTACAGAACAATCTTTATAAAACATAGCCTCTATGTGGGAAAGCAGGGCAATGAGATTATTGTAAGTATATTATATGAAGAAGAAAATGAATAATTTTGTTAATATCACTAGGAACCAAGTGTATAAGAGAACAGTGAATTCAAATAAAGTAAAAAATTTTGTCTTAAGTTTGAACTAGAAATATCAATGAGTTATTTTTCTCTTAAAAAATAAAATGTATTTTCTAGTATCCAATCTACTGAAGAAGTCTAGAAGCAATGAGAGCCAGCTAGCAATCATCACCTCTGGCAGGTAGACTGTGGTCTCTAAAAACCATTTCAGGGGCGCCTGGGTGGCTCAGTCGTTAAGTGTCTGCCTTCAGCTCAGGTCATGATCCCAGGGTCCTGGGTTCAAGCCTCGCATCTGGCTCCCTGCTCGGCAGGAAGCCTGCTTCTCCCTCTCCCACTCGCCCTGCTTCTGTTCCCTCTCAATGCTGTGTGTCTCTATCTCTCTGTCAAATAAATAAATATAATCTTTAATAAAAAATAAATAAATAAAAATAAAAACCATTTCATACTAAAAGGAACGGGGACCATATGAAGAGGTGGCTGATTATAGGTCTAGGTCAGGAAATGTACAAAATAAAGCTAGGATTTCTCATTGTATAAGGAAGTAAGGAAGGTTTCAAAGACAAATGGGGTCATGTCTAAAGAACCCAGGAGCTAATACTCCCAATAGTGTTAGATGAGGCATTGTGAGCATAAAAATGAATAAAGACTGTCATGGGCTAAAGCGAATCAAATATATAAAAATCCATGCATTCACAATGCACATATTAAAAAAACAGAAAAGAAAAGAGCAAAACTCGTTGGTTGGTATTGGAAGTTAGGGTACCAGCTAGAGCACCAGATCGTTACTCTGAAGGTAGACTGGTAAAAGGAGAACCAGGCATTATTCTGCCTTTCCTGGACAACTTGCATGTTAAAGAAACCAAGAAGCTGATGAAGGAAAGGCCTTCTTCATGTAAGAATTCCAGCTAACACATGCAGAATGAGTGATACAATTAGGAAAACCACCATTGTGCAATAAAATAATGGATCTAGGCAACGCTTGTCAGCAGGTGTTGAAACCATTAGGTGAAGGCTTGTGGAGCGATCACACTGAGAGAGACCCCCTGAACCCACTGCTCTGTCTTGCTGTCATGAGAAGTGGGACAACCGGATGGCATGTGCCTCATGAGATGATGTGACAGTTAAGTACCCAGTACCATGTTGAACCTAAATCTAATTAAATATCCAGATCCATCTAACACTTTACGAGAGATTCAGAGACTATAAAAATGAGTTCAATCATACCAAGAGAAAGCAAATCCAGAATGTGGGATATTTGGCAGAGACAATTACCCTGCTTCTCCATCAGATCAATGGCATGAAACGAAGTAGGGTGAGTGGGGAGAGGGAAGGAAAATCATTACAGATTAAGAGACTTAAAAGGCATAACAACGCAGACACAATAAATGGGTGTCAGCCTTTTAAACCCACAGGGTTCCATGTGGTTTGCCAGCATTAATGTATCTTGGCAAATGGAACTCTTTTACCCATGGTGATGAATGAGAAGTTGCTGCAGAATCTAGAAAGCACACAGACTCTCAAAGGTGCTAAAAAGATTTTGTGCCTTATATAGTCAATTAATTTATAACAAAGAAGCCAAAAATATACAATAAGGAAAGGACAGTCTCTTCAATAAATGGTGCTAGAAAAACCGGATAACCACAAGCAAAAGAATGACACTGAACCCTATCTTACACTATAGAAAAAATGAAAATGAATTAAAGACTTGCATATAAGACCCAAAACCAAAAAACTCCTAGAAGAAAACATAGGTAGTAAGCGACCTTGATGTTGGTCTTGGCAATAATTTCTTGAAAGCAAAGGCAACAAAAGAAAAATAAAGAGTGAGACTATATCAAATTTAAAAGCTTCTGCACAGCAAAGGAAACCATCAACAAAATGAAAAGAAAGCTTATAGAATGAGAGAAAATATTTGCAAATCATATTATCTGGCAAGGGGTTAATATCCAAAATATATAAAGGACTCATATAAATCAACAGAGAGAAAAAAAATCTGATCCAAAAATGGGCAGAGGAATTAAATAGACATTTTCCCAAAGAAGACATACAAATGGTTAACAGACACATGGAAAGATGCTCAACATCACTCATCATCAGGGAAATGCAAATCTCGCACCTGTTAGAATGGCTATCATCAAAATGGTAAGAGATAAATGTTGGCGAGGATGTAGAGAAAAGCAAACTTCTCTGTAGTGTTGGTGGGAATGTAAGTTGGTGCGGTCACTGCAGAGAACAGCACGGAGGTTCCTCGCAAAATTAAAAATAGGACTACCATAGGATCCAGCAATTCCACTTCTCGGTATTTATCCAAAGGAAATGAAAATAGGATCTTGAAGAGGTATCTGCCTTCCTACATTCCCTGCTGCATTATTCACAATAGCCAAAATATGGAAAAAAATCTAAGTGTCTATCAACAGATGAATGGATACAGAAAATGTAGTACGAATGTGTGTGTATACATATACACGTGGTATGTTACTAAGTCACGAGAAAGGGGACATCCCTTGGTTTGTGACAACATGGATGAGCCCCAAGGGCATTACATGAAGTGAAACAACCAAGACAAAGATAAAAACTGTATGATCTCACTTATATGCAGAATCTAAGAAAGTTGAACTCACAGAACACAGAGCAGACGGTGGTTACCAGGGGCTGCAGGGTGGGGGAAATGGCACAAACTTGCAATTTCAAGATGAAGAAGTTAAGGAGACTGACAGCTCCGTTTGTATGGCACAGTCATTATCGTTAATACTCTTGTATTATATACATTTGGAAATTGTTAAGAGACAATACTCTCACCTTAAAAAATAAATAGTAATTAGGTGACGTGATGCAGGTGTTAGCTCTATAGTGGTAATCAGTTTTTAATATATATGTGTATTAAATCAACATGTTATATGCCTTAAACTTCCACAATGTTATATATCAACTTTCTTCCAGTAAAGTTGAGGGAGGAAAAGATCTTGTCTTACCCTCTGTGACGTTCTCTAAAAGAGATACTCTTCCTGGGCCTCATCAGACCCCACCCCTAAGCTTCCTAGCCTAGCATTACTCCAGCAAACTCCCCCCCCTCCCCCACCAAGGGGCCAGATGTGGGACTCGATCCCAGGATCTCGAGATCACGACCTGAGCCAAAGACAGATGCTTAACCGACTGAGCCACCGAGGCGCCCCTTCAGCAAATTTTTACCAGTAATTGAGGACCTGGCCCCTGCCAGATGCTGGGAATGTAAAGATAAAAAGGAAACTGTCTCCGTTGTCCACGGGCTCCAGGGACAAAGAGGAGACACACAAGTAGACAGGTCATTTCTTACACACGTACAGCCATGCACACCCTGCTCCCGTCTCTGCTGGGATCCTGTTCTCTGGTTGGAAGGGCCACTGTGTTCTGGTCAAGAGACAGGGCGTGGGTGGGGAGGGAGTGTTATGATTTCCCTGGGGCTGGTCCAGTGAAGACATTTACTAATCAGCAGTATTATCATGATAATGTCTTGTTCTCCCAGAATTCAGAGCACACTGCCTTAAAAAATGCGTGTACCTCCCGTTCTCCGTGCTCTTCACCAAGTGTAATGTGGGCCCTTCCTGCTCCCTGCCAGCACCAGGAAAGACAAAAAAACCCACCAAAAACCCTGAAAGAAAAAACTCGAATCTTTCTACTTCAGTCATTTGGTGCCACCACGTGGTCAATGTAATTTCTACTCCTCTAAAACAGGCAAGGAGATGGGGAGGAAGGAGGGGGAGGGACAGCATCTCTGGGACACTGAAACTTGTGACGCCGTTCCAGCAGGGTCTGTTCCCCAATCCCAAGGGTCGTTATACCTTCTGTAGAGTTTTATTCTCAAACTAAAACAAACTATGTTTGTTGCATGGCAACAAACCTGTTTTCTCCCCCCTTTTATTCACAGAAGTAACTTCTGGAATCACTGAAGCATGCGTACTATATTTTGGTGAAGTACCAGTTCTAGAAATAAGGATTACTTCACTAGATTTGCCCAAGTTTTTGTACCTACTGGTTCTGTTGCATCCAACAAGATTTTTGGGTGCTTTTCGCAAGACTTAACAGCAAGAAGCCTTCCCCCCTCACCCTTCTTTCCTTCTAATGGAAAATTTTCTTATTAGATAACTCAAAGTTCGGGGTTAGAGAGATGTATTTTCCTGGTATAATATCTGTGCCTTCAAAAGACTGTTAAGTCAAAAAAAAAAAAAAAAAAAAAAAAAAAGACTGTTAAGTCAAATAAAACAATGGCTTGTGTCCTAATCTTACAGCTTTCAGTTACAGGGCAATGGGCAAGTTCTCCTGAAGTTCTCTAGAGCTTGGTTTGCTCATTTATAAGATGGCAGCTCTGGCCTCCTCTCCCACAGCCCTTGGAGACTTTTAATAAACACAGCACTCGGCACATAGCAGGTACCTGCTAACGTCTTCCCTCAACTTTCTCCATCCCTATGTATGAAAAGACAGAAAATACGACTTCTCTGGAAGAACCTCCAGTGGAATTCCCTAGGAGGGAAAGAGGCTCAGAAACCCAGCCAGTTACCGGGACACCGAGACAGAGTATCTGGGTCCTCTCGCGCCCCCACCCGCTTGTTGGGGCACAGAAGCCTGAAGGGCAGACGGGACAACTTACTCGAGCTCATCCTCTGAGTCATAGCCCACCGGCCCCGACTCGATGGCAATCACCTCACTCTTCGCCTGACTTTGTTTCCAGGTGCTATTTCCTGTGGAAGACGGCGATTCCTTTCTCTTCTTTTTCCCGAAGAACTTCTTAAACGTCTTGAACTTAGACTTTTTCTTTCCTATGCAGAAAGAATGCATGTGAGTACTTGCTGAGCACGTGGGAGGTGTGCACCATGCATCCGTTCCTCACTCCAGGAAAGTCCTTATTTCCACACAGAAGTACGTGAACTACACAGACGACCGTTTTTGCACATCTGAAAAAATCAATCCCACGACCCTGTGATCATGACCTGAGCCAAGATCAGGAGTCGGAGGCTTAACCGACTGAGCTACCCGGGCGCCCCCACATGCTTCTTTTTTTAATTGCTGAGTAACAGTCCATTGTACAAACGAGAGAAAGTTTTAATATCTAAAATATACAGAGCCGAATGCAAAAAGTCCTGGTGAGGTAAAGGCCGTGTGTTAACTCAAATTACTTTTCTGGGGGCGCCTGGGTGGCTCAGTCGGTTAAGCATCTGCCTTCGGCTTGGGTCGTGATCCCGGGGTCCTGGGATCAAGTCCCATAGGGGGGCTCCCTGCTCAGCGGGGAGTCTGCTTCTCCCTCTCCCTCTGCTGCTCCCCCTGCTTGTGCTCTCTCTCTCTGTCAAATAAATAAATAAATAAAATCTTTAAAAAAATTAGTTTTCTGAATAATCTTCAACTGCTTCATTTCTCATAAACGTGGGCACCAAGGACAATCAGAGGAGACCCAGCTTCACGGGGCTCGCTGGAATGCCAGACACCAGGAGAAGGTAACAACTTTCGGTGGAAAAGAAAACGTCAAGTGGTGGTGGCAGCACTGACCCCCCCTCCCACTGTGCCATGCTTCCTGGATCGTTAGAATGTATGACACTTTGAAACATTTTGTGATCTTTCCTCTGATGCTTCCTTTATTCTCACCCACAAATTCTATCATGTTCAGGATCCTGTGACGTCACATGAGCAGCCCAGGGAACTTCATTTCTTTCCTTCTGAATATTTATAAGAACTAACAACAGAAGGATGTAAGAGCAGAGGTCACCAGGATACTGTCAAACATATCCCAAACATTTGCTAAAACAATTTATTTGTTTTATAAGTAAACAATTTTGTGAGCTTCCTTTTTTTTAAAAAAAAAAAAAAAGATGTTATTTGAGAGAGAGCAGAGAGAGAGAGAGCATGAGCAGGGGGGAAGGGTAGAGGGAGAGGGAGCAGCAGAGTCCCTGCTGAGCAGGGAAGCTGATGCAGGGCTTGATCCCAGGACCCTGGGATCTCCTGGGATCATGACCTGAGCTGAAGGCAGATGTTTGTTTGTTTGTTTTTTTTAAAGATTTTATTTATTTACTTGACAGAGAGAGAGGGATCACAAGTAGGCAGAGAGGCAGGCAGAGAGAGAGGGGGAAGCAGGCTCCCTGCTGAGCAGAGAGCCCAATGCGGGGCTCGATCTCAGGACTCTGAGATCATGACCTGAGCCGAAGGCAGAGGCCCCAACCCACTGAGCCACCCAGGTGCCCCTTTTAGGCTTTTTTTTTAATAGTATACACATTTAAGGCAATACATTTCCCCCTAAATCTCTTTTAGTTGCATCCACATTTTTTTAACAGCATGGAAGATGTTTATTTATTTATTTTTTATTATTATGATCAATTAGCCAGCATAGAGTACATCATTAGTTTTTTTTTTTTTTTTAGATTTTATTTATTTATCAGAGAGAGAGAGAGCACAAACAGGCAGAGTGGCAGACTGCCGCTTCCCGACGGCGCAAAGGCAGAGAGAGGCAGAGAGAGAAGTGGGCTTCCCGCTGAGCAAGGAGCCCAATGCGGGACTCAATCCCAGGACTCGATCCCAGGACCAGGGATCATGACCCAAGCCGAAGGCAGCCACTTAACTGACTGAGCCACCCAGGCGTCCCTACATCATTAATTTTTGATTTAGGGTTCAATGATTCATTAGTTCCACATGTTTTGATATATTTTCATTGTTGTTTGGTTGAAATATTTTCTAATTTCCATTAAAATACCTTCTTAGACCTAAAGGTTATTTAGAAAAGTAGATCTTAATTTCCAAGCATTTGGAGATTTTCTTAGTATCCTTCTGTTATTGATTTCCAGCCTAAGTGCTCTGTGGTCAGAGAGTATCTGGGTGATTGAAACCATTCAAATGTGTTGAGATGTGCTTTTACAGCTTACCATAAATTTGTAAATGTCCCCAGTGTGCTCGGCAATAATGTACGTTTGCCAATGTTCTATACGTGTCCATTAGGACAAGGCTTTTTTCTTTTTAATTGTGTTGTCCAGGTATGTTGTACCTTTACTAATTTTTAATACATTTGTTCTATCAGTTGCTGATGGAGATGTGTTAAAAATAACCCACTCTGCTGCAGATTTTTTTTTAACTGTCAATTTCTCCTCTCCAAATTTTAACATTACAGTGGTGCAGAGAAAGGTACAATTCTTATCTTGCTGGGGAATTGAACCGTTTGTGAAATGGCCCTCTTTATCTTTAGTGATGCTTTTTGCCTTAAATTTTATTTTGACTGCTTTTAATGTATCTACTAAGCTTCCTTCTTCCTAGTGTTTACAAGATGCATGTTTTTCTATCCTTTTACTTTCAGCTTTTCAGAATCCTTCTGTCTAGGACTTAAGTTTTAGAAATTCAATCTGATGATCTTTAACTTCTAACTGGAACAATTAATGTAATTAGTCTACTTAAACTTACTGTAACTACTGCTATGTTAATAAAAACAAGTCTACATCTTAATACTTTTCCTTAATCTCCTTTTCCTGTTGTCTTTTGAATTAGCTGACTTTTAAAAGTTATTCCATTCTTCCCGCCATGAATTTGTAAGCTATGCCTTTAATCTGTTTTTTCAGTAATTACCGTAGAAATTATACTATGCATTCTATTATAGGACAAAACAAGAAACTTAGAACACTTTTTTTTTTTT
>JAPYYM010002972.1:0-11675 GCA_028534135.1 Potos flavus
TGTTACTCACGAACCATCTAGCAGAAGCCAGATTTTAAGCATCAGGAATGAATTTTAAGTTCTTAATTGTGTCCTCAAGCCAAAGTACTTTTCACATAATAGAATGAGTCTCTTGAATTAAACCATCTAGTGGCTAAACATCAGTGTTTCCCCCTCATCGGGAAGTTTCTTGGCAGTTGTGATAGCAGTAGATTCCTGTCTGTAATTGATCTTGAGCATCACATGCCTTAGAACCTGAAGGTCTTTTGATTTTTTTTGGTAATGAATTTATAATACTTAAACAAGAATGTGTGAGATTTGGGATCAAATAAAATAGTCGATTTTCCTTAAAGTGGTTCAGCACTAGATAACCTATGTATAATTGGGTCTGCTTTAGAATGTTTGCTACTGTTTGTAATTTTTTTAACTTGAAAGGGGTTTTTTTTTAACTATTAAAATTACAGTGTAGAAATTTTGGAAAGTCAGGAGAGTAATGCTAATGCGGGAGTCTCTCAAAGTTGACACTTGGTTGTTTCCTTCTAGCTTTTTTGACATTGCTGTGATCCCACTTCGGGTATGGGATTGGGGAACGGGGTTATGATGTGATTTGAAAACTGTAATGGGGAAAATATTCCCACCATGAAGAATTAACTACTGTTAGCAGTTGTATATGTTTGCTTCTAGTGTCCTATCTATGTGCACACTTAAAAAAAAAAAAAAAAAGAGCAAATAATATACAAGCATAGTACCTCTTTTTCAAAGAAATATAGTGTTATAGATTCATCTTTAATCACCAGTCCCATTCTGTTCTCCGTTTCCACATGACCTTGACCCCGTACCCTCACTGAAATAATTAATTACTTAGGTAAGTTTGGTATATGTTGGTCCAGTACAGTTTTCTGTACTTTGTTACCATAGAGATAGGTAGTATTGTCTTGTTTTAGTTTATCTAGATGGTGTCATGCTACAAATATTATTCTGCAACTTTTTTTTTCTCCCCTCAGCGATGGATCTATCCAAATTGATACTTACCTAGTTCATTACCTTCGCTGTATAGGACTCCCAATGTATGGATGTACTGCAGTCTCTCCAGTCCCTTTTGATAGAATTGCATTTGGTTCTTGGCTTTTATAAATAATGCTGGAACAAATATCCTCGTGGCTCTTCCTGAATACATTTATGAGTGTTTTTCCAAGCTCATATAGAATTGTTATCCTCTTAACATTAAGACATGAACATTTATATTGGCTTAGTTTAATCTCTTCAATAAACACATACTTCTTAAATCTAGACTTGGAAGCATCTTATTTCCTTAATGAAAAATTAATATGAAATAGTAATTGGACACAAGGCATTTCTTTTTGCATCAGAGTAATCTAAACATTGCATGGGCTCTCTTGATAGAAATAGAGAAAACAAGCTATTTCAACACAGAAGATTAAAAATCAAAAATTAGAAGCGTAGTTAGTATTGGAGTGACTAGAGCAAGCGAAGACTGGAATACCCGGGATTTTGTATTCTTATATCTGTTTCCTGAGTCTAGAGAAGTTTCTTAGATTTGTCCAAGATGACCTTCATTGAAACTCATCCTTGAGGATCCTCCTCCAATGCCCCTTCTCAGCATTTTTCCTGGTATCTTCCTCTTTCCCTTCTCATGCCCTCAACTATGTCAGTTCTTTGTATGCACTGCACTTACTGCCTCGTGTCTCGTCCCGCTTCTGCGGTGACCTCCTGGAGAAAATGTGCTGCCTGGCTGACCTTGTGCCCTGAACAAGCACAGTGCCTGACAAACAGGTGTTGACCGAGTATATTTTGAATGAAGGAAAGAGAAATGTGAGGTGGGGGCGGGGGGTGAGAGGGGGTGGGATTGGGAGGGACGTAGTGATGGTCACTTTAGTAGGGAACTTCAATTTATTGAAAGTGTGAAACGGAATAAAGTCTTGAAATGAGAAAGGATGATAAAATGACAGCTTTGACAGTGGACCTCTGCTTTAGCATATTGTCATTTGCATACATATAAGCTGATTAAATCACTGATTCTGATTAGAGAAAAAATTAGTTTCTGCTTGGAATTTAAATGTCAATATATTTGTTAAAGTCTAGGGATGCCTGGCTGGCTCAGTCAGTAGAGCATGCGACCCTTGATCTCAGGGTTGTGAGTTCCAAGCACCACATTGGGTTTGGAGATTACTTAAAAATAAAATCTTTTTAAAAAATTATATATATATATAATTTGTTAAAGTCTCTGCTTGTTTTTCTAGGAATAAATCAAAAAACTTGAATCCCTGACAGATATAGCCATCTGACAGATTTTTTTTTTTTTTTAACTCCTTGCCTCATTTCTTGGTTGCCCCAATTTTAATCAAAACTGGGTTTCCTGGAATGAGTAGACTAAAGTTAAAGGAAATATTTTGGTCACTGTTCTTATGAAATCCTTTGTGGTTTGGAAGTGGTGCTCCTTTAGTGTTTCAACAGCTTCATTCATGTTCCGCACACTGATACCAGTAACTGAGCCTCAGAAGGAGAAGTTCAAATGCAGAACCTCTAAATTTAGAGATTGAACAATAAAACCTTTGGGAGGGAAGTCAGAGTAGCTTTCTTAACTTTGTGATAAAAGTAATCAGCACCAGTTATAACCCATTTAGTACTACAAATTTTCTTGGCAAGTACCCTTCTTAGCTCAGAAAAGTTTCTCTTAATGATTATTTTGTATATAAGAAGCTGCATTGCTCTCAAAGTTTGCTCATTTTTTTAATAGAACTCTGATGTGTTTTAAGTAATTGACACTGTCAGGAGAATATATAGTCTTACCAGTAACCAAACATCTAAAATTAAAAGTAACGAGTTCCGGGTATCATCAACTTTTTCCAATACTGAAATTGTTTCCGGTACTGAAATACTTAAAAACGAATTGTTCTCTGGACACTTTTTTGCTGCTAATTAACATCTCTTTTTACAGGATTCATGAATAAAATTTTCCATCCCAACATTGATGAAGCGTAAGTAACTATTTAAAAATGTTTAAATCTTAGCAGCAACTGCTCTTTTTAGCGTTCATCTCTCTCTCCATTATTAAAAAAAACCTCAATTACCTTTTTGGATTTTATCACCAGAGAGGACTGTATGGTCACTTAAACTATGGAGTTCCACGGTTCTGATATTCTAAACCACTTAGTGCAAATCCTGTTGTTGGGCTGCTTAGTTTTTCCGTTGTCATGAGTGGGTCCTTCATTCCCTCTGATACCTAGCTAGCATTTGTAACGTTCCACACCTCCGTTCTCTTTGTGTGGACACGATTCAGAGATCAGTTTCCTGTATACAGATTGACTATTTTCAGCCCTTAAGTGTTTCTGAGTTCTTGAGAGTAAAGCAAACATGAACGGCTGTAGTTTCATTTCAGTTCATGAATCTTACTTGCCCTTTCTTTCCTTCTAATATTTTATTAGTGATAACTTTAAAATGTGCCTCCCGTTTTGTACTTCGGATGCTGTTGGCAGTACGTAATTTTTTTTGTTCTGCAGTTTTTTCTTGTCACGCACTAAATCCCGCTGTTACACACACATACACAGGTGTTCTGAACTGTGTGAGTGGGTTGTACACACACATCGTGCCCCGTTGTCCTTTTTATACGTACACTCTGTGTGTCCGCCATCCTGACCGCAAGGATGCTTTGTTACGTCAGCACAGTTCAGTCGTCAGAGGCAGGAATTGAATGGCAATCTAGTACTTCTTAAGCTACTGCCACATTCCAGCCACAAGTACCTTTTTGGCACTTTTTATTTCCCCCCCTCAGTGCAGCAGCATCCGCCCAGGATCATGTATTTTATTTACTTGTCCTGTTTCTTTAAACTACTTTAATCTGGAATAGTTCCTCAGCTTTTTAAAAGTTGATGTTTTTAAAAGACTATAGATCAGTTATTTTAAAGACCGTCCCTCAGTTTGGGGTTGTCAGGGGTTTTCTCCTCATTAGAGCCAGAGGATGCACTTCAGGCCTGAAAACCATAAAGTGGGGTTGTGCCTACGGGGTCCTGGGGAGGCACACAGGTTTGCCCCCCCCATTGTCAGTGTGAATTCTCAGCACCTGGTGAAGGTGTTGTCTGGTTTCTCCATTGTATAGTTGCGGGTTTTTCCTTTCAGTCTGTAAGGAAACACTAAGACTTTGTATATATTCTGCTCCTCATCATACTTTCCCTAATTGGGATTCTTTCTTTCTTTCTTTCTTTCTTTTTTTTTTTTTTGATGCTCTATTAAAGGTATTTTTCTTGATGAATAAAATTAGTTGCCAGATACATGCGACTAGCTTTCTAATTTTTTAAAAAAATGCCATTCTTTCCATCTGTTTCAGGTCAGGAACTGTGTGTCTAGATGTAATTAATCAAACTTGGACAGCTCTCTATGGTGAGTTTGGCCATGGAATATTTTTTAGAGATGTTGAGACACTGCCTAAAAAATGTTGTTTGGCTTTTCTTCTCTGGTTTAAGATATTTTGTTGGGAATGGGAAGGGATGATGAGGGCCTGGATGGGAAAGTTTGATCAGTGAAAAAAAATTTTCTCTGAAGTACGAACTTTGATTTAGCAGTGGAAATTTAAAATAATCTTGTGAGATTCAGAACTTAAGGTACGGTGATGTACATATGCAGACCTACAAATACACAATGTAAACTGTGTGTGTGTGTGTGTGTGTGTGTGTGTGTGTGTGTGTATTCAGAAGCACACTGTATACTTGTTTACCTGTAATACCTTTGAATTTTGGGAAAACTAGGAATGTCCCTGGGAAGTGAGATGGTATATTAAGAGGTTTGGGGAGTCTTCTGTTTTGAAGCCCAAAATCTCGTTATGAAACAAAGAGTAATTTAGCCGTGCCTCAGTGCTGAAATCAACATCTTCTCTTACGATAAATCACAATACATCATGATACGATGCTAAGTATCACAGAGAAATATAAGGAATATCACACCTTCTCTCCCTGGGCTTGTAACTTGGTTGGGGAGCTAAAAATGTTTTCAAGTATACTTAGTTAGGGATACAACAAACCAATCTGTATTCTCCCACATGTCCAAGTTCTCAGGCATCACAGACTCTTAGCTCTCATGCCCCCACCCTACGAGGCTTCCCTTGATGCTCCAGTTGCATGCGATCCCTGCACACACCTACATTTTATATCCCCTTTTTTGTGACCCACTTTTGCTTTGTACCTCTGTGTGTCGTTCATGTCTTTTTGTGCCACTAGATGATTTCCTGCCACAGGGGTCACTGGGGTGCATGTCTGATTGATCTGTATGTCCCAACACTTCCTTATACAGCACCTTGTACCCGATGTGGTGAAAGAATGGGAGGTGCACATAATAAACAGCTGCCAAGAGGTCCAAGGAGATCACTGTAGGCAGGGCTTAACCAGAGGTGACCTTTCTTACTGAACAACTGGGAGACATCTTATTCCAGCCATCATCTGCAAGCTGCCTTGCCAGACATGCCTGTACTGGGTGCCTGAGACTCACGGAGGAAGGCTGGTCACCGGCAGCACACAGTTAATCCTTTTTTTGTTTTGTTTTTCTCCCATTCAAAAATTATTTCCTCTGCCCGGAGTTGTCTTCCCTGGTCTTTGTATGGCTGGGCACCTTCTTTTCTCACCTCAGACATCTCTCAGAGAAGCCTCCTTTCCTAGATACTCATGTAAAACAGCATTCCTCCGTAGCACAGCACCCTGTTTTAAAAACCTGTCTTTAAAACCAGCATTTATTGTTTATCTTGTCTATTAGATTGTAAGCTCCACAAGAGCAGGGACTGTGTGTGTGTGTGTGTGTGTGTGTGTGTGTGTGTACACTGGTATACAAGTGCCTACACAGTGCATGGTGTACAATGAGGGTTCAGATATTTGTTGAGCTAGTGACTGAATTAATCATGCCTAGTATTGTTAAACATGAGAATTTTAGGGATATGACAGCTTAAAAGGAGATGAGGCAACAAGAAAGAACATATACTCTGAGGTTGGTTCAATGGATATGGATTCCTTTTAAGATTTTTTTTTTGGTAAAATGTCTCATGGCAGGCTGCCTGGAAGAGCTGATGTAATGATATATTAAACTGCATTCACATTTTAGAAATGTACATAACAAAATGCTGCGAGCTGGTTCCAATTACAGTAAAGTAAATTGGACTCAACTAATTCTTTTACTGTTGACCAGAAAAGCTTTGTGGAAGAGATTTGCTGATTCTCGTACTTCACATCTCAGAAACAGACTTTTTAAAATAACAGCTTATTGAATTATAATTCATATACCTGAAATTCACCCATTTAAAGCATGTAATTTGATAGTTTTTAAGCAAACTCAGCTGTGTACCAGCATTACCACATTTTGATCATAGATTTTCTTCACCTTAAAAAAAAAAATCCCTTAGCTATCACCCCCTCATTCCCCAACCCTAGGCAATGACTGATCTACTGTTTGTCCTTATAGATTTGCCTATTCTGGAATTTTTAATGATGAAATATAACATGGTCTGTTGTGGCTGGTTTTTTTTCAGTTCACATCATGTTTTCAAGATTCATCATCTTGTAGTGTGAATCAGCACTTCATACCTTGTATGGCCAGATAATACTGCATTTTACAGCTATCACATTTCTATCCATTTGTCAGATGATGGGCAATTGGGTTGTTTCTATCTTTTGGCCGTTTTGAATAGTTTCTATGTGGACATACGTTTTCATTTTTCTTGGGTGTCTATCTAGGGGCAGAATTGTTGGGTGACATGGTAACTCTCTGGTCAGCCATTTGAGGAACTGACAGACTGTTTTCCAAAGTGGTTGTACCATTTTACTTTACCACCATTGAGTGTATGAGGTTCAGAACAGACTTGAAAGCAGAAGCCCAACATGGCTTAAGAAAGATTTCATCACATCTATAGAATGTTAGGAAAACTTTGCTTTGTAAAGCTCTTAGTAACAAGGATTAAATCACATTGGTCTAAGTGAACTTTTATTTCCCTATTACATGTGTGTGAGTTATCATTCATTGTTCCATAATATGTAAACATGGACAACATTAGCATTGTAGGTAAGTGCAGGAACCCAAGAAGGAGTATTATAAGAGAGTAGTCAAAAATATACTCATGGGGGTCACCTGGGTGGCTCAGTCGTTAGGCGTCTGCCTTCGGCTCAGGTCATGATCCCAGGGTCCTGGGATCAAGCCCACATCGGGCTCCCTGCTCAGCGGGAAGCCTGCTTCTCCCTCTCCCACTCCCCCTGCTTATGTTCCCTCTCTCGCTGTGTCTCTCTCTGTCAAATAAATAAATAAAATCTTAAAAAAAAAAAAAAATACACACACACACACACACACACTCATGGACCACCTGGGTGACTCAGTCAGTTAAGCGGCTGACTCTTGACCCCAGGGTCGTGAGTTCAAGCCCCATATTACTCAGCATGGGAGAACTATTTGACATTTTGCTCAAACCCAAACTACTACTCAAGAAAATTCATTTTTTTCATGGAAAGGTTTAGAACAGGTAATTATAATTGACATAAAAGTACACAGAAATGGTTGGTACAGATGACCTTGAGGTTTCTTTTAGACTTCCCTGATTCTGAGATTGAAACTGAATTTTTATTGCAAACTGCTAAGCCTCTGGCATTGAAAGTTAATCTATAATTGGTGAATTTATTGGAGTCATTCAGTTTCCTGCTGTGATTCTTCAGAGAATCTTAGTTCAGAGGACAAAAAAACGAATTTAATATAAAACAACTAATAGGTGAGAGTTGGCGTGTTAACACAAATACTCAACTGAAAACCAAAAGGCTTAGCCTGGCAACCAAAACTTGTTTCAACGCCTCTAATGTATAATATAGTAAGGAGCAAGGAGTTACTTGTGAAATTTCCTGCAATTAACTTTGCCCCAAGGCATGTACTCTGCAATGGATGTACATAGTTTTAATATAGCAGCAATTCCCAGGTGAAACTTCAGATGTATACCTACCATAACCTGCTATTAATCAGTGTCCCTGTTCGTAGCAGCTTTAGTCCTCTAGTCCCCCTGACTCATTGCTTCTTTTCTCATTTTATTTTCCTTTGCCAAGTGTCAATGTAGTTTGTTCATTCAGAAACTTAGAATTGGTATGATTGTAGTGTAATCACCCAGTAACTTTCAATTTTATATTATTTAACCTTGCAAGAGAGGTAATTATATTGGGTAACATGGTTAATTTTGTAAAGATGCTTGTCATCATATGAAATTATTGAATATGAAGTTAATATTGTTACTGTTGTGACCTTAAAAGGAAAATAGCAGATGCCATCACAAAATTGATTTATTTTCATTTCCCATATGATAGCATCTTTTTCTTTCTTTCTTTGTTTTCTTTCTCTTTTCTTTTCTTTCTTTTTTTTAGCATCCCTTCCTGCTCTTCCAGACAGCAATGATAAAAGCTCTGGAAAACTTAAAATGCAGCCAAGGGGATCTGGATATTAGTTTCAGAAACAACTGTAATTTTAAAGATTGATGGAAGGAAAGTTCATTAAGCCACAGGTAGCTTTTTAAGCGTCCCTACTATTTTCCAGTTTCCCTTTCTACTTCCAAATATATTTTATCCATAGTTGGCTTTTCTACTTACACTCCTGGAAGCTCTGGTACTTCCAGAGTACCAGAGTAAGCTACAGTACAGCTTTCATTTCTCTCCCACCCTTCTGGGCCATGCATCCTTGACCCCTGTAAATTGTGTTTCTCTCCTATTTAATTTTACTCATTTTCAACTGACTTGGTAGATTACTTATTTTGTGGATTAAGTTGTGGACAAGTAAGGTCGAAAACAATTTTCTTATAAAATTGGGCAGTTTACAGTTTTATTCTTTCTCACCTTTAGGGTTGCTAGCCAATGGACTGGATACTCCTCTTACTTTGCTGGTGAGAAAAATCAACATTTGGGAAATTACTTCCCCTAGAGTCATCTGGGGAGTCAGTCACAGACAAATGAAGTTGACTACAACAAAGGAATGCTTCAGGGACTTTGAGATTAAAATTAGACGAGAAATAAAATTTTTTTTACTAGGCATTTAGAAAATTTTAAACCATAAATTTATTTTTGTACTATATTGTGGGCCTAATGAATTTAAGCTTTCTCATCTTGGAAATATTTACTCCATCCCTCTTTTCAGTCAGGTAGCCTGTGAATCTTTCCAAATAATTAAAATTCTGGCTGAAGGTAACTGTGTCTTAAAATAATGCTTTATGTTCCACTCGTGTTTGCCAACTGTGTTTCTAGCCATTTTAGTGTAGTTACACAGACAAGAGATACATGGATTTGTCTGCATGGGTGATTGATTGGCCAACAACTACCGTCTGAGACCAGGCTTGAGAACTCAGTATTGATCTGTGCATGTTGGAATCATAAACATCATCCTTCCTTTGGAACAGCTGGATGTCGTCGTGGGTCTCCTAGACAGAGGCCGGGCACACATGGGGAAATGTCAGCTGTAGGAAATAAACGTAACTTGCTGAGTTTGGGATTTGATGGCTTCCACAGTACTTAGCTAGCTCCATGGTCCACCTCCTCTGTCAGTGTGCTTGGAGATACTCAGATGTGGTGTGGGTATGCGGCCCAGCAGTTTAAACAACTTAACGGAAACTCATCCAAAACACCACATTCACACTCACCAGCAGTCAGCATTAGGCTCACGGAGCATTCCGGGCTTTGTGGATGGTGGTGTGGATGAGCCAGGCTGTGGCCTTGAAAGACAGCCACAGCGGTGTTCTACCTTCTTGGGGGCTATAGTTTCAGGGTTCGGTCGTGAGGGTGTGGATTTGTTTTGTTTTCATTTGCTTGTGATCACTGCGTATAGGTGAAGTCTTTGCCATGTGTGGCCACTTGTAATTGCACGAAGTATTTTTTCTGATGTTAAAGACAAACTAAATTATTGTCTAGTAATTAAAAACTTTAATAGGAGTTTTAGTATGACTGTAAGAGTACCAATTGGCTCATTGTACATTAACTGCCCTTATTTCTGGGAAGTTAATAACAAATCCTATTACTGTGTTTTAGCTGGCAGTCTTCTGAGGCGAGCAGGGTCAAACCAGGCCTGAATTAGGATGAACGGCCTGTAAAGAGCATCCGAATGAGGCAGGGGTGTGTGAGACCAACAAGACAACAAGGGAAGTGGCTTTGGGAGCAGGAGCCTGTGTCGTTCATTCTCATCTCTGTGCAGCAGTCATTTCGCTCTGCAGACCTCTACCCGTTATGTACTTCAGGGGAGGGAGCCGTACTGCATGGGAGATGATCTTCTAAGTCTGGCGGAGTGCTTTAAAACCTTCCATGTTCTGTAAGGACGCACTTCTGGTTGGTGGCTCGGTGATCCGGCCCTTAGCGGAATGGATCTGGTATTCCTCCAGGTTTTAGTGCCCTGTGTCTGTGACCTTGCCCTTTCCAACATATAATAAAAATGCCTGTGTTTACCTTGGAATTCTTAAAAATGGTGATGTTACCCCTAGTGAGATTTAATCTATCAATCATATTGCAAAAATTCTTTGTTTACTAATTCTTATTAATTCCTACTAATTGCACTCCTTTTTTTTTTTTTAAGGTGTGAGGAGGAAGGTGTGTTTTGTTTTTTTACTTTCATGACCCTCTTCATAAGATCTTATTCTGTCTTTAAAAGATCCCCATAGGCGGTGCCTAGGTGTCTCAGTTGATTAAGCATTTGACTCTTGATCTCGGCTCAGGTCTTGATCTCAGGGTTGTGAGTTCACAGCCCAACCCCACGTTGGGCTCCACACTGGGCATGGAGCCTACTTAAAAAAATAAAAGATCCCCATGAACTAACATGAGAACATTTATCAATCTAATGAATTCAGACCTCTTATATATTTTATCCACACAGAAACACAGAGGACCCTCTCAGTTAAGTAATTGGATACATTCTTGAATTTATCTTGCAGCAGATTGGTGGCTTGAAACATTATTCCATTAGCAGCATGTCAGCCTTCAGTAAACTAAATATGGGCGTGGCAAGCCTTGTGGCCGGCTGGTTCTGTGCCACAGGACCGCAGGCAGTCTTTGTGGTGGTCTGCTTCTGCTCACCATGTGCGTGCCCTCAAAGCAGCTATAGGATTAGGCTTTCCTCGTTGAAGGGTGGGTTCAAGTTAGTTATTTTAGAGAATGTGATTTTTAATTTCAAAGCCGTTTCTTTTTGCAAGTCCATCTACCTATCTGAGGGCATTCCTCCTGACCAGCTTTTTTGAAGATTTCCTCAAGATGCCTGTCACCTTTTAGGGCCCCTGCTTACCAAGTCCTTCACATAGAACAACTGCTTGGTCACACGAAATACCATTCTTCATGTTGAAGAAATACAGGTTTCTGACGATTCCTTGTTCGTGAGGGTAAAATCTCACTTTTTTTAGTGTTCATAGACTGTAAACAGGAGAAATTTAAAAAGCCATTATTCCAACTTCTTAGGAGCTAGTAAAAGAGTGGAAAAGTAAACATCTGTTAGTTAACCGAAATTATTAAATAACTGAAGGAAATCTGGAAATTTTATTTGCTGTTGTTTCAGTCTTATAAAAATTTAACCACATGTATATTTTTTTATACGTCTAATAGATACCCCCTCCCCCTCCCAAAAAGAAAATGTTGAGTGAAGTGGAATTTTATGTTCGTTTTATTTTGAATACATACTGTAAATTTATGACTTGCTTAGCATTTTATGAC
>JAPYYM010002973.1:0-11675 GCA_028534135.1 Potos flavus
GGCTGGCTATCAGTAAAGTTAGAGGCCTGTCCTGGCAGCTCTCTGAAGATAAAGGCACAACAAGCCAGATCAAACCGGATAGACCCAACACAAAGAAGGCTGGAAACCCTTACCAAATAAGAGAGAAAACCTGTGAAACCCTGCTCCCAAGAAATCCCCATCCTAAGTAACAAATACTCTACTGCCTGGTTAACAACTGTCAATGAAGAATAGAGACCCCAACCCCAGGCACAGCCCTCCCTTGAGCTCGCCAGCTCTCAAATCTAGAGAGTGTACTCTCACTTTAATAAACTTTCCTACCTGTACCACTTAATGGCTGTGTCTGGTCTGTCCTTGAATTCTTTCTTGCAACGAGACCAAGAGCCTCTGGTGACATCCCTGGGCCAAGGTGCGTGAAGGCCTCATGGCCCCAGGGGGTCTCCCCACTCCAACCAGCAACACTAGAATAGTAGCTCTGAAGAGAGGGGAGAAAGGGTGATAAAACAAGGAGTGGAATGCAGAGATTGATTCGAATTACCTGGATGGAAAAGAGTATGAGATCTCAGTAAAGAAGATCATGTATATTTATCTGTTCCATCCTTCATTTCTCAATATTTCAGTTCACATATACAGAATATCAACTATTTATGCTAGATAATTCTGAAATGTGTCTCCCTACCTCCTTACACAGGAGAAATAAATAGGTTCAAAGAAAAAGTTCAAACATCACCACCACTCCTTAATGGCCCAAACTTATACTAGCCCAGAGGATGTTTCCAAATAGGATGGTCTTAGAACCAGTCAAGATATAACCTGTCTTGACAGTGCTTGGCAATGTGTATTGAGGGCCTTTAAAATGTTCCCATTTTGTGATACTGTAATTGCCCATCTCGTAAATGGCTCCTCCTAAAACTTTGGTGTCCTCCTTAACTCTCCTCTTTCCCTCAACTCATTTCTTATCTATCTGCAAATCCTAAGGCTCTACGTTTGCAAGAATCCAACCATCTTCCCCCACCTCCCCTACTAACAGGCCATTTGCTTATTTCCTATCTCTCCCCACTAGAATATAAGCACACACAGCAGGAACTTTGTTTTGGTTTCTGCTGCATACTCAGGACTAGAAGAATGCCTGGTACCATAGTAGGACTTCACTAAATATTTGTTGAATTGGTGAGCTGGGTTTGTGAATTTCTTTTGATTCCCATCACTTCATTTGGTGCGCTTCTACAATCCATCTATCAGATTGTAAATTGAGGCCATATTAATGTACAGAGCTCTTAGCCAAGTTTTTATCTAACAGTAACTATGAGGGTGTGGCTTTGTGGTTTTCTGAGAACAGAAGTTGAAATGGATCCCAGAAATTCATAAACATCACACTCTGCAGCTTTTGGATTTCTCTTTTTCTTGCAAAACCCTCAATACATTTTGTTATTGCCTTCCGTATTAGTGTGAAAAGTTTCCTTCCCTGATCCTGACTTCCCACTCCCCATTCCCCCAGAACATTATTTTCCTGCTGTGTGTTCCATAGCACCTCATTTTCCCCCTACTGAAGCACTTCCCGTACTTATTTTTATTCATGTCTAACAGTGATTCTTTTTCATAGCTGGGCTATCAGTGTGATAAAGTCAGAAACCAAATCGCTCCTGTTCATCAGTATCTCTTTAGCAACAGACATGACAGAACTCAGACCATCTTTTTCAAATGGATTAAAAACTGAATGAATGAATGAATGAATGACCAATTGCTTCCAACTCTAGGAATAGCATGCAATTCCCAACCCCAGTGTCCTTCCGTGGTAGGTCATGCTGCGTTATTGACTACTGCAGCCTCCTCTGGGATTTGGAAATAGAAGCCTGGGACCAACATCTCGGTTACAAGACATGCAGTAGAAGGGAGCAAAAGCTAGCACATGCCTCATCCCCGCTGCCAATGCGTCCTGTTGCAGGAAAGTAGCTCAGAAAATACCGCAGGCTTCGGGAAGAACCACTCCAAGATCGTTTTCAATGCAGCCCAAATACACTTTCCCTAAGAATAATATCTCCAAGGTATTTTCAAATCATTGATCAGTTTGCATAGTGACGAACGTTGTGTAATTTTGGAGCTTTCTCTGTGTTTTCTAGGACATTTCAAAGCAAAGTTAAGGATAGGAGAGGGGGAAAGGTACAGACAGTCAGATGCAACCACTGAAATGAATATAATAATCCCCACATGCATTATCTTAGCTCAGGATGTAATATAGATTATATAAGAATTAGGTGAGAATTTGGTGAATTTATGCCATGAATTAACTATACAGATTTACTATACTAATGGAAGCAAATGTTTATGGGCGGTTGCATATTCTTACATATTATTCTAATATTAATCCCAGTCCTCCTCCCTAAGAAACTGGTAGAACCCTTGGCCAAAAATGGTTAACGGTAATTTCAATCATTTTGGATTCTCTCAGAGCTTCTGAGTCTCTTGTTTTCGTCTGGTGTGAAATATTCTGATCTGCTTTGAAATGTTCTCTTCCTTCTAAGCAATGTAGGGAATTCTCCATCTCGCTCCTGTGAAAGCAGGGTCTTCATCAATTTTATGTCTACATTCCTAGCTTGTACTTCCTATTTCTAATTGGCTATTGAATGGATTAATTTAATGTCAAAACATTCAATGTGCCTGTTGCCTTTTACCTAGGGAAGTCTTTCAGCTGAAGCAATGGTGAAAATTAGGTAGGTCTTCCTGGCTTTTTGCCTAGAAGAGAACAATTTTCATATTGAATTCACTTGAAAAAAGATCTCTTATCTGTACAGAAGTTATCGACTGCTACTATACCTCCAATGATATATGATCAAAAAGTCTCAGTGGCTGCAATGGGCTTGGGCTTTGCTGTTTAACCATTTCATTCCCAACACATGTGTCTTCTATATATTCACTAATGCTGACTAACTCTAAGCTTGATTCTCAGTCGTATTGAGGAAAGTTTTACTGTTTTGAGCTAAATACAATTTATTTAAAGTCTTTGCTTACTTGATATACTTAATTTACCCAAAATATGTTGAGTGTATACAATGTGCCAGGCACTAAATCCTGGAGATACAGACCAGTAAGAAAGAAATTACAGGCTAATGCAGGAGACAGGAAAGAAAACAACCAATTAAAACACAGGATGATAAGTGTTGTAACTGAGGTCATTAACCCAGACTGGACAGTTCCCTAAAGAGTATTGCTTTTTTGTTTTGTTTTTACCATCTTAATCATTTTTTGGCAGTTTCTTTTTTAATTGAAGTGTAATTAACATACAATATTATATTCGTTTCTGGTGTACAACACATTATTGATTCAATAATTCTAAATAGTTTAAAAATAGAATGCAGTAGTGTTAAGAATATTCACATGGAAAAAAAAGAATATTCACATGGAAGAACATTGTTTCAAGGAAAGGATAGGAGGCATTATATGATACCTTTTTTTTGGATATCCATGGAGGCACACACTTGAGTAATATGGGCATATTTGCTTTGAGTGATGTTGTCTCCCTGACTCAGGTGTTTTGTACCCATCCCCCCTGCCATTTTCCGCTATTAAAAATAACTATTCTAATCTAGTCAAAGAGATGTATTTACTATTCTCCAAATGCAATTAAATGCATTTACATAGTAAAGACTTCTATGTCTTTGGTCATGCCTTTCCTCTTTTCTGAAATGCCCTCCCCTTCTTGTCTACACATCTACAGCTTTGCTCTACTTGCCCCTCAAGGATCAAGGAAAGCTCCACCTGAAATCTGCTTTCTTCCATGCTCATATCACCTACTTCAAGGAACTTTACTTCTACCTAACAACTATACCAAATTATTTGGAACTTAGCATATGTTATCTTGGAATGTTATTCTGATATTAATATACAAATCCTATCTTACTGAGTTACAAATACCTCAAGGGAAGAGACTATGTTTTCACAATAAGTTACATGTGCTTAGAACTTAAGCATGCATTTAAAATTGAATAATGTAGTATGTGCAAGGCATGTATTCAACCTGCGGACATGATATGGTTTCTGACCTGGAGGACCTCACTGTCTAGTGCTTTCATTTACAGTATCTCATTTCTTCTTTCAAAAAAAAAAAAAAAAAATCAGCAGTTGTTAGGGAAGATATTATTATTCTAATTTTGCGATTTAGGATATTGAAACTAAAGAGACTAAGTGGTCTGCTGATGGCAGAACCAAGACCACTACAATATTTCAGAGAAATACAGCATGCAGAGTGGAGGGAGTATGGGCTCCTAAAGAGATAGTCCTTTAGATTCCAACTCTGCTCATCAGATCTGAGTGGATTTGGAAAAGTTACTTCATGTCTCAGAGTTGCAGTGACCTCATCTATGTAATCTGGATGATAATCCCTACTTTATAGAGTTGTTTGGTAGATTAAATAAAATCCTTACAAGTAGTACCCAGTGCCTAGTAAGACCTCGGTAAATGATAGCTATTAGTACTAACTACTGCTACTACAATGACCACCACCACCACTAACCTGCATTCCTGCTCTCACAACCTTCTATGCCCGTCATGCATCCCCAGCGCCGAGCACATGCTCAGTACTCATTAACAGAGTGGCTCTTGCTATCTGCATGCTTACCCACAGGCGGGGCTGATCCCCAGCAGTGCATCCTGCACAAGTACCAATTCTTTACAGCTGATGTCCATTCTGACCGGGCTACTGTCCATTTCGGTTGGTTGGTGCCTTTGCTATTTTCGTTGTGAAATGTTTTGCAAAGCACTCTAGCCCATAAATAGGGTGCGAACATTGATTCATTTTACCCAGTGTAGGTAACCACTTACAACTAGTGGCTCTATCTTTTTCCATCAGCCAACACCTGCCACAAAGAAGTATCCCACTCAAAGAATTATTAAGCTAACACGTTTTCAAAGAATGTTTCCAATACTTGGCACATTACCCATTTCGAGTCAACCTTGCATAGGGATTCTCTGTAAATACTACACGAGGCAGCTGAATATCAGGGAAATACTTTGAAGTTGGGTTTAATCAACCACCAGCCATGGAATTGATTTTCTTATCACTCTGGCTCAGGAATTTCTATTTGGCTATATTTCTGACAGGTCAGACATTTCCTACATGTCATTTAATTTAATTTAATTTATGATCCTTGCTCAATAATCATGACTCCAGGCTAATAGATGCTTTGAAAAGAATCACAGTGTAGCAAGTGGGCCTTTCAGACGTGTCAGATAGAGCTGCTTTTCAGGTCTCAGGGCATTTTCCACTGTACCCTCGGCCTTAATACTACCAGAAGAGGTGGGCAGGAGAGGAACCTCATTAAACATCTGGAGGCTGTGAAGACGTAAAACCACTGAGCCAGATGGGACCATAACCTACATTAACATTGCTCTGTTGAGTCAGGCCATGTGTGCCAATGGTGCAAGTGTAAATGCACACAGAGGCTTTTTAAGCTGCCTCTGCCCCAGGTGCCAGGGATCAGGTTCCTGGCAACAGCAGCTTCTCTGACTCTCATTGCAGCATGTTTCTGACAAAGGAAGCATTGTCAAAATCCAAGCTGGGAGCGTGTGCTGCTTGGGGGAGCAGTAACAGAGATTAAGGAGCATGAAATGCAAGTGTGCACTTGTAATGAAATTGCCCTTACTTATCGCCTGGTTAGTACTCATGATTGCCATGGCATGCCTCTGTGATCAGTCTCAGCGTAATGAAAAATCGCAGCAAACCTTAGCTTTTCAGATGGTTTATATCAGGAATAGATAGAAGTGTTTTCAAGGCTGAGGTAATGAAGGGGAATCCATGATGCAGAGAATAGCAATCGATGCTTATTCATACATGCAGGAGGGGTTCTCTGGGTGAGAGATATATTAGCTGGAGGACTTCCTACACACAGGTCTCTGTGATTTAATGTCTCTGCTTAAATGTCAACATCAGACTGTGTTTCTGACTATCTCAGCCTCCTAAGAGATTGCATCATTTTCTTTGAGAACTAAGATAGCTTTATGGCAGGTGAGAGTCAAGAATGGTACACCTCTTTTAGAATAGAATTTGACCACACACACACACACACTCCCTGAAACAGGGGTTCCACTCATCGGTATTGATGTTAAGGAAATTCTCATGTGTGTTGCAAAGATTTAATTATAAAGCTGTTCATTGCCACACTTTCTATTTTTTAAGAGAAAAACCATAAACTGCCCAGGTGTCTAGCAATAAGAAATTGGTTACATAAATTTCAGCACTTCTATAAAATGGAATAGCATATAGCAAAAGAAATACATGTAGAGAAAGTTTAAGGACAGGAAAAATATTTACAATATATTAAAAATATATGTACATATACAGTAGGTAATAAGAATGCACATAAAATGTGAACAGTAATTTTTGGGGGGTAGTGGGTTTGGGTTGCTTGTTTTATTCTTTTTTGTTTAATGATATAAGAAAGTGCATGACTTTTATAATAAGAACTGTTTTTTTCTTTACACAACAAAGAGAAACATCATAACTACAAAAATAGGTGCGTGAGTCAGTTGTGAACACACCTAATTATAGGCTGTTAGATAAATACTTATCTGTATAGGTGACTATGACTTCATGTTCATATGTGGCATTTAGGTTTAAATTTTAATTTTATTTGAGGTCACTATTTTTATTAGGCTGCACACAAACAAAAATCTGTCAGAACCACACAAGAATACTGTGCATTCGGGGGGTTCTTTATCATCATTTGTACTCCTTCCAGATGGATAATTCAACACGTCTCCAACACACCCCTATTTTCCCATCTTGCATTCTGTTTCATCCCATTGGAATACCTTCTCTCATCTGTCCTTGGAAACCCTACCCATTCATCAAGGTCCAGCTCAAACTCTACTTTGCGAGGTTTGCTGTAATTCTCCTCATTCAGGAACAGAGTCTAGTTCTTCATCTTTGGAAGCTTTTGACATTTCACATTATGGGTTGTGTACCTATCTTATACTCACTAATAGATTATATACTTGTGGACGACAGAATCTTGACTCATCTTTGTATGCTCTAAAATAGGAGGCATTGATAAAATGGTTACTTAAATATTCATTGAATATATTAATGAATTAACCCTGTTTTCAGAATAGAGAGATAAACGAGATACACATAAGTCTGATTGTTTGCTTGAAAGTCTGACCAATCTAGCATTGATTGGAATGTGAAACCAAAATGAAAAGTAGGTTCCTGTGATTTAAAAAAATTTCCGCACGTTTAATTAGCACCCACTTTTTGAAACATATCCTAAGATAATACATAACTCAATGAGTATTTATGTAAAACAGACACTGCAAGAGAGACACTCTGAAGTATTATAACAGCCACAGCTTATAATCCTTTCCAGGAGCCCCTTATCCCTAGGGACTCACAGAGGCGAGAGCAAGGAACACGGTCTTCTGACACTCTCTGCTGAGCCATTTTTTCACTCCCCCCAAGGTGATATTGTTAAGACCCACTCTGAGAGCTTCTGAAATGACATCTTGGGTTGATAGCACTTTGCAAGCCATAAAGGGCAAGGCAAATGTTAGTCATAATTATTACTATTCAGAGAAATCTTTTGCAAAATGCTTGTGGCATGAACCTTCCCATCTGAGAAGGTGAGTCTGCATGCCTGAGTTGGTTCTGCCCTGGTTGTTTTTCTTTGGTTTTCAAGAACTTACTTTAGGGATCTGCCCTCTGTGGAAAATGACTTGTTTTGTAAATGTCAACGATTGAAAAACATTTCTAAGGGGGATTCTCACCACATACAAATCAGAGGCTCAGCCGGAATACTCCAGGACTTAAAGCCAACACTCAAGTCCACTTCTACATTAGGACTTACTTCCAAAGGATGGGCCGATACCTTTCACAAAGGCCTCATTTGCTTCTCAGAATAAAGAAGACTCTGATTAGAGCCTGCAACTGGCGAACTTTTTAGTAGCTATGTTTGCATTTGTTCATACTATTGTTCATAGAATGGATTCAAATGTGGTTCCATCTGTAGACAGTTCATAAATAGTTGGTTCTAAGTTTAGATTTAATCCCTTGGGGGATGCGTTCTGTTTATGGTTCACAATGTGACTTCCTAGTTTGAAAGAAAAAAGCATAGGCAAATCCTCTATGACTTGGAGAAAAGCACTTTTTATTTCATAAGCTTTCTTAAAAATCTGCAAGTGTGATTAAGCTGCCTGCTTCCCAGCATGATACCACAAAGGATAAGGCAGAGGTCAAAGAACTTGAAAACCCCTCCAAAGTATAAATCGGAGGAAAGAGAAAGGAATGAATAAGATTCTTATAACTGTCAGAGTCTGCAGAAACAAAAAGAAGGTCAGAATATTTTAAAAACAAACAAAAGCTAAAGCAAATTCAGTCATTTGGACATTCGTTCAGCTTGTCCAGTCTGGGAAATGATGACTATAGAATATTAGAGCCATAAAATACTAATACTGCCCTTCCACTCTCTTTCTGCCTGTTCCACACATACTTACAACCACTATTGTGGACTTTTGCTTTGGAGTGTTATCAGAGAACACAAAATCTCCCACGTTTTAAAAGGCGAGGCTGACCAAACCTTTGACTACCACCCACTGTGAGAAGGTCCTGTGACCAGTGAAATCAGAGATGGACTAAATCCAGGCAGACAGATGCATCAAGGCTCTCGTTCAACAGACAGCCTAGAGAGTAGCCAAGGCTGCTCCACATTCTGCCCGTTTCAAAACTCACATCGTTGACTTGCTGCCACCTGGATTTAGAGTTGGAATTGAATCGTTGCTAATCCTTCACAGTGTAGCTCTATCTCAACTAAATCTCTTCATTGTGTACCTCAAGTGGTTTTAGGTGAATAGCAGCAAAATCACAATGAATTCCAGATAAGGTAACTACATATCTTACCTTCCAAACCAGGACATTTTTGAGAGTTAAAGATTTGCCAGTAATAATTGCTCCAGGAAAACAGGTGTTACACTACAACTGTCCAAACAATTTCCCCTTTGTTTTCTTTTGCTCTGTTTCTTCTTCCCCATAAAAGGAAAAAAAATGATGAGACTTTGAAATGAACTAAAGATACCTAGGATTACTAGGTATCTTTGATGAGAAACTAGGTGTCTACATATAGATTAGCTGGTTTTATGGGGTCCCCACAACTTCCAGTCTTGAAACTATTGATATCTCCGTGGGTTGTATGTAACTGATAGCAATGGGAATGATTTTTATCTATTGCGATACAAATTAAAAGGTGGAAATAAAATTGATTTCCTCCCCCTCCTTTTATAAGCCAATTTTACAACTTTTTTTTTATTAAGATTTTATTTATTTATTTGACAGGGAAAGCAGCGAGAGCGAGAGCAGGAACACAAGCAGGGGAAGCCGGAGAGGGAGAAGCAGCCTTCCTGCTGAGCAGGGAGCCTGATGTGGGGCTCAATCCCAGGACACTGGGATCATGACCTGAGCCGAAGGCAGAAGCTTAACGACTGAGCCACCCAGGCGCCCCAATTTTACAACTGTTTATAAATTCATTTTAGCATTACTTGTTGCTAGTATATCTGTATTTCTCTGAATAGACCTTTGAACTGGTTGTAACTTCTCACTGTTCCCTCATTTATTAATAAATTAACTAAAATTTTGACATGAGTTTAACATGTGTTGACATTTATAGGATTTTACCCTTTAAAGATATTCCTTAATATCCAAATTTTATTTCTCCTTTTCCATTTTCCCTTAGATTATACAGGGGCCAACAAATTCTCCATTTCACTATAATAGTCCCTCTGTGGCTAAAGAGATCACTATCTTCTGAGATCATTCATTGATTCATTTAATATGTATTGAGCATTCATTAATTTCCAGGCATTGATGCAGTGCTGTATAGAGAGGAGACTGAAAACAAGTAAGAGCGGAAGCAGGGAGACCACATAGAAGTCTATTGTAATTGTCCCAGTGGTAGATAAGGGAGTATGAGCTAAGATTAATGTACACTGACTATAAACAGATGAACACCTTAAAAGAAGTGCTGATAGGATTTCCTGATGGAGTGGATGAGAGACATAAAGGAAAGAAGGAAGCCAAGGAAGTCCCTAGGCTTTGGCATGATTAATGGAGTAAGTGGTGGGGCCATTTTCTGGAAATTGGAAAGGCTGGGGATGGGGGTTGAACTGAAACATTCATTCCACCAATGCCTGAGAGTGTTGACAACTGATGGCTAGTTCTGTCAGTTGCAGCTGAGTTCTCCCCATGGTGATTGACCTCAGCTGACTAAGGCCACACCTACTTCTTTATCCAATGACCGACTGATATGCGAATAAGGCCTAACCCTATTAGCAAGGTTTGATATACTTCTTAACAGGCTTCCCAGCTCCAGGGCTCCCTCTGGGATAACCTGAGATCTTTTTTATGATGGCAACTCCTCCCTCGGCCTTAATCTTGCTTTCCCACAGGCGTGGATCCTAAGGGTAATAAACTTCCTGTCTGCAAATCTCCATCTCAGAGATTGCTTCCCAGCAACCAACCTACAACAGGAAGCTAGAGTTAAAAAACAGGAGTTCTCCCATGCATCATCTTCCATACCCCTGTAAAAGATGACCTAAAGTAGAGATTTGATGGTGGACCCTCCCAGCTTATCATCCCCTCACTCTACTCCTCCCTCCCTCCCCCTAAAAAAAGTCAGTGGCTCTCTAATGCCCATCGCCAGTTTCCTTCAAGATTTCTCATAGTCTGGCCACCATTCTTCTCTCTCCACCTTGTAATCTCCCACCACAACCTATGTTTTTCATTGCACCTATTTACTGTTTCCTGGAAACTGTGTTTTCACAACTCTGTCCTTCTATCAAAGTGCCTGGTAACTCTTCATTCATGTTCTTTTGTCAGTGGTAAAATTACCCATAATACAAAATGTAGTTCAAAACCATACTTCAAAACCTATCAATCTTTCATGAAATCTTCTCTAATTTTCTGCAAGAAAACATGTCTTCTTTCTCTGTTTCCATAGCACTCTGTGTTATTTTTGTTGTGTATGTGTTTTGTATGCTATTTATACCATGAGCTTCCCAGAGGCAGAGAATGTGGGACTAGCAGAGTGTCAAAAGCTTAGGAGGATTAAGACCCCATCTTGTTGATCTTCACATGAACCCCCTTAAGTCACCCTTTCTCTATCCTTCTGTTTCTCACAGAAATAAAGTGAATGGCCTTTGTTCTCGATTTGGTCTTTGGCCTTCACTTGCTTTATCTTTCCCTACTCTGGAGTTAGGCAGGAGAATGCCAAAGTGAACATCATGCATGTTCTCCTCTTCTTTACCCCGACCTTTAAAGCCTAGATCTAGCTCTGAGAAGCTCCAGTAATCTTATTCCTTTCTCTTGGTCTACCCTGGTCCCTTTTTATTTCTCAGCAAAACCATACCTAGCCCCAAACATTGCTAGCTGAAATGTAATTCTAAAACATAAGTATGTTGAAGAGGTGTATTTGAGTCTCATCTGCCTCTTTCTTCCCCACCCTGCCATATCCCCAAGAATATATATACCCCTTTTGGGTCTTAAATGTTTGATTCCTTAATTCCTAATTTGGTGATACTTGTAAAAAGATGAAGTATTTGATGTCATCTTTCTCTATCTCTCCTTTCACTCTTTTTCATTTATAGAGGATCTTCTCTTCCTTGACTCTTTGGTGGGACCTTGTGATACCATCTTTATTTGTATCATCCAGGGAAAC
>JAPYYM010002974.1:0-11673 GCA_028534135.1 Potos flavus
CCCCCTCACTTTAAATCTGGAGGTGTCTTTGGGTCTAAAAGGAGTTTCTTGCAGACAGCATATCTATGGGTCTTATTTTTTTTTATCCATCCATTCTGATACCCTGTGTCTTTTGATTGGGGCATTTAGCCCATTTACATTCAGGGTAACTATTGACAGATATGAATTTACTGCCATTGTACTGCATGTAAGGTGGCTGTTACTGTATATTGTCTCTGTTCCTTTCTGGTCTGTTACTTTTAGTCTCTCTTTGCTTAGAGGACCCCTTTCAATATTTCCTGTAGGGCTGGATTGTGTTTACAAATTGTTTTAGTTTTTGTTTGTCCTGGAAGCTTTTTATTTCTCCTTCTATTTTCAATGACAGCACAGCTGGATATAGTATTCTTGGCTCCATTATTTTTTGTTTGTTTGTTTAGTGCTCTGAATATATCATGCCAGTCCTTTCTGGCCTGCTAGGTCTCTGTGCATAGGTCTGTTGCCAATTTACTATTTCTACCATTGTAGGTTACAGATCTCTTGTCTCGAGCTGGTTACAGGATTTTCTCTTTGTCTCTGAGGTTTGTAAGTTTTACTGTTAGATGATGGGGTATTAACCTATTTTTATTGATTTTTGAGAGGGGTTCTCTGCCTCCTGGATTGTGATGCTTGTTTCCTTCCCCAAATTAGGGAAGCTCTCTGCTATAATTTGGTCCAATATACCTTCTTCCCTCCCCCCCTTTCTTCTTCTTCTGGGATCCCAATTATTCTAATATTGTTGCAGTTTATGGTATCACTTATCTCTTGAATTCTCCCCTAGCGATCCAGTAGTTGTTTATTTCTCTTTTGCTCAGCTTCTTTATTCTCCATCTTTTGGTCTTCTGTATCACTAATTCTCTCTTCTGCCTCATTTATCCTAGTAGTAAGAGCCTCCATTTTTGATTGCACCTCCTTAATAGCTTTTTTGATTTCAACTTGGTTAGATTTTAGTTCTTTTATTTCTCCAGAAAGGGATTCTCTAGTATTTTCTATGCTTTTTTCAAGCCCAGCTAGCATCTTTATAATAGTCATTCTGAATTCTACTTCTGATATCTTACTAATGTCCATATTAATTATGTCCCTAGCCGTTGGTACTGCCTCTTGTTCTTTTTTTTTTGAGGTTTTTCTGCCTTGTCATTTTGTCCAGAGGAGAATAGATAAATGAGAGAACAAAATGCTAAAAAGGTAACCACAACCCCAGAAAAACATACCCTTCCTGAAAGTGGTCACTTTTCTGTTCATAGAATGGGTGCTATTCTTCTCTTCGATCTCCTGTTGAGTTTGTAGATATTCAGAATGGTTTGATAAGTATCTAGCTGAATTCCTGGGACCAGATGAAATTTAGGTCTCCTAGTCTTCCATCATTCAACAAATATTTGTAAAAATACTCCCAAACATAATAGGCAGGAGGACCCAAATAAAATGTCAAGTCATTCAGAAAACTGAAACCATGCAGAAGGACAGAAGAAAAGATAAGAATCTATAATTATCTTCTTAGAAATAAATGAAAATTTTCTCATCCATGAAAAGGGGAGCTATAAAAAAGAATAGTGCAAGAGAGATAGAATTGTTAGAAATTAAAAACATAAGATTGGAAGCTAAAAATTCAACAGAAGGTTTCAATGATAAAGTTGAGGAGTTTTCTCAGAAAGTAAAATAAAGACAGAGGAGTAAAATGGGAACATGAAGATAAGAAATGAAAGGCACAGTTCCAGAGATCTAACAGAATAAAGAGAATTCCAGGGGGAAAAAAGGAACAAAGAAAATCTTGGAAGTTACTTATCAATGAAAGCTGTTTTTTTTTAATTTGAAGAACTAAAGACAAATTTATACATTTAAAGTATCCAAATAGTGCTCAAATATACATTTTAAAAGACCTATTGTAAGGCACTTTGTATTAGCCATTGTATGTAATAAATGACTACAAAGTGTAGCAACTAAAAGCACACATTTATCATTTCACAGTTTCAATGAGGCAGGAATCAGACATACCTTATCTGGGTTCATTGTTGAAAGTCTCTCACAAGGCTGCAAAGTGTTGGCCAAGAACTAGGGTCTTATCTGAAGGCATACCTGGGAAGACTCCACTTTCAAGATCACTCACAAATTATTGGCAGGATTCAATTCTTCTGGGCTGTTAGACTGAGAATCTAAACAACATGCTGTCTGTTGGCCATAGACCATCTTTGTTACTTGCCTTGTACGTCTCTTCAATATGGCAACTTGATTTACCAATTCATAAATACCAAGAAGGCAAAAGAACGAGTTTGTTAACAAGATAGAGTCACACCTAATCATGGAAGATATACTCCATTACTTTTGTGTTGGCTACAAGCAAGTCATTGGGCCAGCCCATACATACTCCAGGAGAATTACCCAGAGAATGAGTAGAAGGAGGTGGGGATTACTAGGGTGATTTTGGAAATCTGCCTACCACACACTTCCTTGTGAAAATGTAAAAACTAAAGAAAAAAGCTTAAAACGTTCCGTGACAGAATCCATTAGCAATCATAAAATATTTTATGTGTTTTGTTTTTCGAAGAAGACTTTCTTACGGTTAGAGTAGTGATTGTCACTCAGCAGTAATTTTGCCTCCCAGGAAACCCTGGCAACATTAATAGACATTTTTCATTGCTGTAAGTGGAGGGTGTTAATGCCATTCCTGTGGAGACCAGATATGTTGCCACATATCCTACAATGCGTAGGACAGGCCACACAACAAAGCAATATCTAATATAAATGTCAGTAGGTCAAGGTTTAGAGACCCTAGGTTAGAATCATATATTTTTTGCCAAGTACCATGAGCTGAAATGACATGACATTTCTGTGTCAAAGCAATTAAGACCTAGTATTTGTCAAAGGAAACTTGAAAGACATGTAGAGATAGTGGCACTACAATGTGGAAAGAGCTTGGATTTTTGGGTCACCAGATGGAGGAGAGCTCCTAATGAACTGTATCAGACTTTATATGAACAAGAAATAAGCTTTGTTTTCCTCATTGAGGTTTTAATGCTCATCTACTGAGAAAATTAGCAATAAATATATAATATAGCTCCAGAGAGACTAAGCAGGCTACTACAAATGACTGGGAATCAAGATGGCATCAGATGCCACAAAATCACAATCAGAAGCAAGAAGACAATGGGGCAGTCCACTTTAGAATCATAAATATCCCTTGATATTTAAATATATTTGCTTCATAATATTTGGGAAATAGGTAACAATATTTCACATAAAAATGTAGCTGAATCTATTTTGTTCTTTACTTTGGGTAAAGTTCAGATAACAAATGATACCTGAATATTTCCCTGCTTCGGCTTATTAAATGTGAGGGTAAAATAAAGATATTTTGAAATGATTTACTTTCTATTAACCGTGTCTTTGGAAGCTTCTTGAGAATGCCCTCCAAAGGACGGAATAAGTCAAGAAAAAGGAGCATAGCGGGTTTAGGAAACAATGACCCCAACAGAGAATAGTGGCAAGGGGTATTCCCAGAATGATAATGATACAGCTGATCTAGAGAGTAACCAGTTCCAAATAGTCTAAAAATACACTTAAATCCAACACATTCAAACCTGAAGTTATCACTTGTTCTCCATGCAATCTGTGATGTACTCAGTGAAGTTATACACATCCTTATTTTCACTAACACTGTACTAACTCCTACTCATCTCATCCTTCCAGATTTGTTTCAGAGATATTCCTAGACCCATACCTCTGTCTGGGGGCAGGCTATGGGTTTTTTTTGTTGTTGTTGTTTTTTTCTGCTTTGTGAAACCATCTACATAAGTTTCTATAAGCTGCCCTTAAATGTTATGTCTTTTGGCATCTTTCAGCCAATGACATCACAATCCCATTGTGATAACCACACAAATTAGTATCTAACATGAGAAGGATGAAATGACCCCAGACTTTAATGGTTAAATTGATTTAGGGGATTGTAGAGAAACTAAAGTAAAGTAGAAGATGAATCTGCAATGCTAGGGTGGCAGAGGACCATCCCTGGCACAGCACTGCAAAATTTTGTATCTGGAGATGCAAGAAGAATTATTTCAGTGAAATATGTCCATTGAAAATTATGACTTAGTAAAGATAAAGAAAGATATTAAAATTCAAAAAGCCTTGACTTTGAGTTCCATAGTTGCTCTTTAAGCTCTGAGCAATGTGAAAATGACACCTGAAGCTTTGCAGCAGGCACTAAATATGGAAACCACCAGATCAATAGTCTGACTGGCAAAGAAAAGTGACACTGAAACTTTAGAAGCTGATGTCTGTGACAGAGCCCCTAGGATGGGAATCTTTGGGAGGGGTAGAAGCCCAATGACCCTAGAGCCTCCCCTCACTGGCAATTCTTCATGCCCAACAGAAATGGGATCACTGCCATGGCTGAAGATGTCAGAAGGGGGAGAGCAGAACAATTTTTTAACTTACACTGAGCAAACAGTATTTATAGAACAGTTTAAAATGCAAGTACTACAAAACAGTACCTGCATTAAATAGGTTTCAGATATTTTTAAATGAAAGATGAAGTAGTGGTAATAGTAATGGTTGAGAACAATTTTTTTCTTTACGAGTCTGCTTTACTAGCCTATTTTGGATAAATTTCTTGTAAATATCTGTGCTTTAAATCTTGACCCTTACAGGAAGCTGTAATCTTGAGGCTCTGTGATTTGGGCAAGCTAATTATGGTGAAGGAAGATAAAAATAATGTTCAAAGATACTTAGATATGATTTACTGCTTGAACCAATCACCATTCCCAAATAAATGGAAAACCAACATTATTTATTTAAGATAAAAGCCTTCCATTCATGCACCCAGAAAATAAATTATTTTTTAAATTCCTTTTAAAAAGATATATGAATGTTTAAATTTGAATAGTTAAGTGTATGTATCTCTAGTGACTTAAAACCTTTATTTTCCCAAATGGTCTAGGGTTCCTAAGATTACTGAATTGAAATGGAATTGGGAAAAATGCTGCTGAAGTACCAATGGATAGTTCTACTTAAGATCTAATTTTGTATGTGATCAAAGTTATTATCTTAAAGCAGACTATTATATCAATAAGATGTATTTTTAATAAGATGTTTTATAGAAGCCTCATGGTAACCACAAAGCAAAATCTTATAGTAAATACACAAATGGTAAACAAAAAAGTGAATCAAAGCATGTCAATATGGAAAAACATCAATTTACAAAGGAAGACAGCAAAAGTGGAAGAAACAAAGGAACTATACAAAAATAAGATGGCATTAATTCATCCTTACCCATCAATAGTTAAATGTAAATGTACTAAATTTTCCAATAAAAAGCTACAGAGTGGTTAAAAAACAACAAAAACAAGACCTACTATACGCTACCTACAAGAGACTCACTTCGAGACACACAGAGAGTCAAAGGGATGGAAAAGATATACCATGCAAATGAAATTTTAAAAAAAGGTAGCCGCACTGACATTGGACAAAGTAGACTTTAGGTCAAAAACTGTAACAAGAGATAAGGAAGGTCATAACATAATGAAAAAGGGGTCAGTTCATCAAGAGGATATAACAACTGTAAATTTATATGCTCCCAACATTGGAGCACCAAAATATATTAAGCAAATACTAACAGATTTGAAGAGAGGAATAGACAATAATAGTAAGAGACATTAATACTCTACTTTCAACAATGCATAGAACATCCAGACAGAAAAATAAAAAGGAACATTGGACTTGATTTATACTTTATACCAAACGGACCTGACATTTACATAATATTCCACCTAACAACAGCAGAGTATGCATTCTTCTCAAGTGCAAATGGAGCATTCTCCAGGAGAGATCAGATGTTAGGCTACAAAACATGTCTTTAGCAAATTTAAGAGGACTGGAATCATACCAAGTAGTTTTTCCAATCATAATGTTATAAAACTAAAAACCAGTAACAGAAGAAAAACTGGAATTTCACAAATATGTGGAAGTTAACATAGTCCTGAACAATCAAAGGAGCATAGAAGAAACCAAATGTGAAGTCAAAAAATATCTTGAAACAAATCAAAATGGAAACACAACATAGCAAAAATTTATGGTATGCAGCAAAAGCAGTTCTGAGGGAAGTTTATAGTGATAAACATCTATCTTAAGAAAAAAAGATCTCAAATGACCTAACATTATATTTCAAGGAATTAGCTAAAGAACAAAATAAGCCTAAAGTTAGCGGAAGTAAAGAAATAGTATATCCGAGTAGAAATAAATGAAATAATAGAGACCAGAAAACACTAGAAAAGATTAATGAAGCTAAGATCTGTTGTTTTGAAAAGATAAAAAAAAGTTGACAAACCTTCATCTCGACTTCTCCCCCAAAACAGAAAATAAATAAATAAATAAATAAATGGCATTATACAAGACTACGGAAATACAAATGATTGGGTACATGGGTGGCTCAGTCAGTTGAGCATCTGCCTTGGGCTCAGGTCATGATCCTGGAGTCCTTGGATTGAGCCCCACATCAGCCTCCCTGCTCAGCAGAGAGCTGCTTCTCCCTCTGCCCCTCATCTCACTAATGCTATCTCTCCCTCTCTCAAATAAATCTTAAAGGAAAGAAAAGAAATCCAAAGAATCATAAAAGACTACTATGAGTAATGATATTCCAAAAAATTGAATAAACTAGAAGAAATGAATAAGTTCCTAGAACTATAAAAGCTACCAAGAATGATCATGAAGAAACAGAAAATCTGAATAGACAATAAAAGTAAGATAATTGAATCAGTAATTTAAAAAAAATTAAAAACTTTCAACAAAGAAAATCCCAGACCAAACAACTTCACTGGTTAATTCTACCAAACATTTAAAGAAGAATTAACATTAATCCTTCTCAAAGTCCTCTAAAAAAACTAAAGAGAAGAGAAGACTCCTAAACTGATTTTAAGATACCAGATAATACCAAAGCCAGATAAGGATACCATAAGAAAAGTACTGGTCATTTACCCTGATGACTACAGATGCAAAATTCTCAACATACCAGCAAACCAAATTCAATAGCACATTAAAAGAGCCATACATCATGATCAAGTGTGATTTATCCCTGGGACACGGGGATGTTTCAACATATGTAAATCAATAAATGTGATAAAACACATTAATAGAACAAGATAAAAATCATATGATCATCTCAATAGATGGAAAAGACATTTGACAAAATTCACTCTAATGATAAAAATACTCAACAAATTGGGTATAGAAGGAACATACCACAACATGATAAAACCCATAAATGACAAATCCACAACTAACATTGTACTCAATGGTGAAAGCATACTACTGGAAGTCCTAGCCAGAGCAATTAAGTAAAAAAATGAAATTAAAAGTATTGAAGTCAGAAAGAAAGTACTTAAACTGTTTTGCAGATGACTTGATTTTATGTATAGGAAAATGAAAAGGAGCCATGAAAACCTATTAGAACTAATGAATTCAGTAAAGTTTCAGGATACAAAATAAACATACAAAATCAGCTGCTTTTCTATACACTGACAATGAACTAGGTAAAAAAGTCACCTTTTACAAAAGCATCAAAAACAACAAAATACTTAGGAATAAATTTAATCAAAGAGGTGAAAGTATTATACACTGACAACTTTAAGGTACTGATGAAAGAAACTGAAGAGGACACAAGTAAATGGGAATATATTCCATGCTTATATATTGGAATGTTTCAACATTGTTAAAATGTCCATACTATCCAAAGCAATCTATAGATTCAATGTAATCACTCTAAAAATTTCAATGAAATTTTTCACAGAAATAGAAAAAAAATCCTAAAATTTGTATGAAATCACAGAAGATCTCCATGAGGCAAAACAATTCTGAAAGCAAAGTTGGAGGCATTATACTTCCCAATTTCAAACTATGTTACAAAGTTATAATTATCAAAATGGTATGGTACTGGCATAAAAACAGAATTATAGGCCAATAAAGCAGAATCAAGAGTCCAGAAATAAACCCAGGCATATACAATTAACTAATATTTGACAAGGCAGCCAAGAATACTCAATGGAGAAAAGAGTCTCTTCAATAATTGGTGCTAGGAAAATTGGGTATTCATATGCAAAAGAATGAAATCAGATGCCCCTTTTATACCACTCAGAAAAATTAACGTGAGATCGATTAAAGACTTAAACATAAGAACTGAAACTGTAAAACTCCTAAAAGTAAGCAAGAAAAAAGCACCTCGACATTGGTCTTGGTAACAATTTTTTTTGCATCTGACATAAAAATCACAGGGAACAAAAAGCAAAAATAAGGAAGGGGGACTACATCAAATTAAAAAGCTACTGCACAGAACAAGAAACAATCAAAATATGCAAAGGTGATCTATAGAATGGGAGGAAATATTTCCAAACCATCTCTGTGATAAAAAGTTAATATGCAAAATGCATAAGGAACTTATATAACTTGGTAGCAAAAAATCAATCCAACTGTAAAATGGGCAAAAGACCTAATAGACATTTTTTCCAAAGAAGACCTACAAATGGCCAATAGGTACAAAAAAAATGTGCTCAACATCACAAATCATCAGGGAAATGCATATCAAAACCACAATGAAATATTACTTCACACTTAGAACATCTATTATCAAAAAGACAAAGGATAAGTGTGGGCGAGAATTTGGAGAAAATGGAATCCTCGTGCACTCCTGATAGGAATTAAAAATGAATACAGCTGTTACGGAAAATAATATGGAGTTTCCTTAGAAATTAAAAATAAACCTGCAGTGCGATCTAGCAATTCCACTTTTGGGTAAATATCCAAACGAAACAAAATCATTATCTCAAAAAGATATCTATACCCCCCATATTCACTGTAGTACTGTTTACAGTAGCCAAGACATGGAAACAACCTAAGTGTCCACTGACAGATGAATAAAGAAATGTAGTATATATACATAACAGAATATTATCCAGCCATAAAAGAAGAAAATTCTGCCATTTGTGACAGCATGGGCTGACCTTGAGGGCATTATGCTAATTTAAATACGAAATAAGCCCAACAGAGAAAGACAAATACTGTATCATCTCACTTATATGTGAAATCTAAAAAAGCAGAAGTCATAGAAACAGAGAGTAGATTGTTATTTGCCTGGGGGGGAGTAAGGAAGAAATAAGAAGATGTTGATCAAAGGGTACAAATTTATAATTATAAGATGACTAAGTTCTGAAGATGTAATATATAGCATGTTAACATTGTTGACACAGTTAGCAATACTGTGCTATATATTTGAACTATGTTAACAGAGTAGATCTTAAATGATTTCATCACACAAAAACTGCTAGTTTCTGAAATGACTGAGGTGTAAACTAATTTTGTGGTAGCCATTTTGTAGATATATATTTGTATTTAATCATGTTGTATACCCTAAATTTACACGGTGTTATATGTCAATTATATCTCAATAAACTTGAAATAAAAAGAAGAAACTGCAGTAGATTGGAGGAAGTCTTTGAGGAAATAAGTTTGTTAGAGATAGTATTCTGGTAGCCAAATAATGAAAATTTAAACATCCCAAAGTGGGGAAAAAAGTATACAATTGGAACCAGTTTGGGGTCAGTGAAAAGTGATGTCCATAGTGTTTTTGATGATCATAAATCTATGACGAACATCAAAGTCTATTAGAAAAAATGCCAGCCAATGAGTCCGGGCACCCAGTTCCTCTGCAAATAAATAGATAAATGTGGGATAAAGGCACAAGTTGTTCAATTGCTAAACAAGGCTGTAGTTTTTGGGTTGTTTAAATATTACAGTATCTTTTCCTCATTGGGTAATTCCATAGGTTATTTCAGTCTGCCTGAGATAAAAGCAGTATTTTACCTGCTGAGTTGATGCTTCAACACTGAATCATAGCTCAGAGTGTAAAATGCAGGATTAAAGAGGCCTGAGATTTGGTCATGCCACATGCTCCTGGGGAATACCTCTTGTGTGATGGGATGTTCACTCCATACTTGTATCTTCAGAAGACCTTGGGAACGTGAAAAACCATAACTCTGTATAAGGAACTGTGTTAGCCCTTGTTTTTTTTGTTTGTTTGTTTGTGTTTTTGTTTACTAAATACTGCTGTACCTTTCTTATCCTTGACATATTAAAGAAACAGAACATGTCCTAAATGTCTTTTCTTAACAAGTCTATAATCATCCTATTGGGACAACCATGCATAACTCATTCAGGGAATTTTCTCTTAAACTATATTAAATGATGTCACCTCCCAGCACTGTACTCCATAGAACCCTATTTTACTATTTTACAGCAGTTTTTTTTTTCAGTGTCTGTAGCTATCTGTTTACATGTCTACATCCCATGCGAACACTGAATTTCTAGAACACTGTATGCAAATTTTAAAAAATGACTTTTCTTCCAGTCCTTATAAGAGCATTCCTCTTGCAATAAATGTTAAATAAGTGAGTGGCTAAGTGACTAAATGAGTCACCAACTCTTCCCTTAGATGTATTCTAGATTCCATCCTTCTGAGTCTATGTACTTCTCATATGAGTCCTTTATTTTCATCATCCCTGTCTTTGCTCTTGCTTTGTCACCTATAATGGGTTGAACTGTATCCTCCAAAAGATATGTCCAAGTTCTAAGCCCCCATACTTGTCAAGGTGACTTTAATTGGGTAACTAAGGTAAGGATCTCAAGATGAGATCATCTTGAGGGAGGAGTTAAGGTGGCAGAGTAATAGGAAGACCCTATGCTTGCTTCATCCTTCAAACACAGCTAGATCAATATAAAATCATTCTGAATACCCAGGAAATCAATCTAAGGGCTGAGAGAACAAACTGCACAACTTGAGGGAGAAAAGAGGCCAAATCGTGGAAGGTAGGAGATGCAGAGAAGTGATTTGGGGGAGAAAAGAATCACTGGGTTGTGGAGGGGAAGGAGCCCTGATTAAGGAGAGGGGAGAGAAAAAGGGAGAGGGAGAGAGTAAGCAAGCGAGAACAGAGGACAGGATACTGCACAAGAAAAACACTTCCCCAAAACCATTGACTGGGAAAAGGAGAGGGACTGATTATTACAAGTTTTTGTAAGAAGTGGAACTCAATGTCTCAAGTTTCAGAAGTCCCTGCTATCACCTGGATGGATCCTGGAAGGTGTAGGACTGCTCATATGGAGAAGGAGAGCAGAGGCTCTGGAGCAAACACAGTTGGGATCTCCTGGGTTGCACTGGGAGAGAAAGTTACCCTTCTTGGAGTGCATTTTGGAGAGGTGGCACTGCCTCTCTGGGGACAAAAGAACAAACAGGCACCATTCAGCTGCCCCATTCATTAGCATAGGAGCAGAGGCAGCTGCTGAAGGCAGCTAACCTGGAAGTCTGCTTTTTGCTACACCTTAACATAAACTCCAGTCCCCTGCACATTCATTAGATTGCCCTTCTAAGACAAAGCAGCACCAGTGACAGCCCAGCAAGACCCTCTCCCAGAAGATCAGTGCAGGTCCAGGCCACGTGGGGTCCCCTAAAATTTGAAATTTTGAAACCCGGACAACTCACCTGGATAAAACAGAAGAGCACTGGGCTTCCAGCTGGGCAGATAGAGCAGACACAGGGTAAAGGCAGAGATTTGAGGGATGCCTGGGACAAATGAGGGAAGATCGTTCGCTCTTCTGTGAGGGCTTCCTAAATAGCAGCAGGCC
>JAPYYM010002975.1:0-11673 GCA_028534135.1 Potos flavus
TCTCCAGGATGTACTAATAGGTCTGCAGGAGAAAATACACTGCCTTTCTTTTTTTTTTTTTAAAGATTTTTTAATTTATTTGAGAGAGAGAGAGTGAGAGAGAGCATGAGAGGGGAGAAGGTCAGAGGGAGAAGCAGACTCCCCGTGGAGCTGGGAGCCCCATGTGGGACTCGATCCCGGGACTCTGGGATCATGACCTGAGCCGAAGGCAGTTGCTTAACCCACTGAGCCACCCAGGCGCCCTACACTGCCTTTCTTAAAGAAGACGCAGTGGCACGGTTCCCGATTCAGTGTCGGGTAATGCTGAAATCAGAGCACGTGCCCCACAGAGCCCGGCAAGGCAGCACAGGTGCTAGTCCCAGATCCTATCTAGGGTAGGGGGGCATCCAAATGTACTCCCCGCTCAATATTCCCCCCACAGGCAACTACACATTGCCGAGGCTTAAGCTGCAAATATCCTGCCCAGAAATGGGAGGAGGTCACCCAGTCCTCACGCTCTCCATGAGCTAAGACTCCGTGGAACAATTCTTTGTTCCAAGTGGCCACCCTCAACAGAGCAAACAAAGAAATATTCCTAAAGTGATTATTTTGGGGACGCGTGGGTGGCTCAGTGGGTCAAAGTGATTATTTTCTCCTCCTCCCCCTCCCCAAAATAAAAAAAGACAGATGGAGAAAGAAATTTGGTAAGAACAGGTATGAAAATATGGGGAGAACTGGCCCACTGCTTCTAGAAGCCATAAAATTGAACCACACAACTTAATGGTCCATCTTGCCCTTCATCTACTCAGCTTCCTTTCACCTCCCATTCAACCCCTCTATAATTCTCAACATCCACGGAAATTCCTATTCCAAGACCTAATGTTTCATCAGATGGATCCTGTCCACTTAGTGTGTATAATTCTCATTTCCTTAACTAGAGCTAAAATCTTCTAGGCTTAAATGTGTATGTGTTTCTGTTTCATGGACTCCCTCTCCAAAAGCAAACTCATACATCCCTCTGAGCACCTGTTCAGCTACCTATAAAATGTGGATAATGATTCTTAGCAGTCAGAGATACTAAATACCATCTCAATAAAAATAGTTACGGCAGGGGTGCCTGGGTGGCTCAGTGGGTTAAGCTTCTGCCTTCGGCTCAGGTCATGATCTCGGGGTCCTGGGATCGAGCCCCACATTGGGCTCTCTGCTCAGCAGGGACTCTGCTTCCTACTCTCTCTCTGCCTGCTTGTGATCTCTCTCTGTCAAATTAAATAAATAAAATATTTAAAAAAAAAGCCTCTGCCTTCGGCTCAGGTCATAATCTCAGGGTCCTGGGATCAAGCCCCACATTGGGCTCTCTGCTCAGCGAGGAATCTGCTTCTCCTTCTCTCTCTGCCTGCCACTCTGCCTACTTGTGATCTCTCTCTCTGTCAAAAAAAAAAAAAAAATTATGACAATTACAATTTTACCTATAATGGAGTATGTATTGAATGAGAACCATATGGGAAACATTGTTTATAAGTGTTTGACTCCTTTAATTTTCAAGGACCCATTAATAGGGATCTGTTAGTATGCCCACATTACAACTGAGGAAACTGAGGCACAGAGGTTAAATACTCACAAAACTCGTCAACGGCAGACCTAGGAATTAAACCTGAGCATCTGGGATGTGTGTAACAAGACTTAGCCCATACGCAGGTTATCAAAACATATCTGCTGAATTTGAGCCAGGTCTGCAGGGAGGCTTGCTGATTTGCCCTCCAGCCCTCTGTCCGATTCCCTCCCTCCTCGCCTTATACTCCTTTAGGTTCTAGATGCATTTTTCGCATCTGCTGCCCTTAGTATTCAGTCACGATAGGAACCACCGGAAATTTGACTTGATTAATGACGTTGCAAAATGTCAGTGGTATAGTTGACCCTCATATGTATGATAGTTGCAAATAGGACAAACTAGAGAAGGTGTTACTTGAGAAATAAATTTAGAGGCTGGGGTTAAGAGGCCCAGCTCCCTGACAGACCCAGAGGGTGAGTCTGACATTGGTTAACCCCAAGGAGTGAATTTTTTTTCAGACACAGTCTTAGAGAAAAAGAAATGGGAAGAGGGTATGAGTTTAGAAGAAAAAAGGCAGACCCGGGTTCGAATCCTGGTTCCATGCTGGTCCCAACATAATTGGGGGCCAGTCGCTCAGCGTTCCTAAACCTCCATTTTCTTGGACCTTAATTGAGGGTGGTGATAGCTATCGTGGAGGGTCACTGTGCTGATTTAGAGGAGATAAAATTATGCCAAGTGGCTACAAAGGACTGAGCACATGGCTGGGCTCAGGACTCAGCCAGCCAGGAGAGCCAGTGGAAGGAGGCTGCCTGCTGTTTCTCAGTGCAGTGTGAAAACTGCTGGGACTGAGAGCTGCTTCTGAGACGCTCCAGCATCACAGCTGGGGCTTGGTCCCTGTGAGCCGGCAGCCCACCTGCTGTCCCAGAGCCACCTGAGCCGGTCAGTTCGCTCGGAGGCAGAACAAGAGGCAGGAGCTTCGCCAGCAAGCTCCACTCGGAGGAAACGCCTCTTCAGAGACCAAGTAAGCCTTTGACGTTGGTGAGAAACTGACTATCCTCTCTCACTCATCCATCTACCCACCCTCTGCACTTGAATTCATTCCCCCATCTCTCCATCTGCTGATGCCTCACCAAGGAGAGCATCCAGCCATCCATCAGACCAAACGTCCATCCTTCCCCTCTTCCATACTATGCAGAGGGATCAGACAAACCTGGATTGGAATCCTGGCTCTTGCTTCCTAGCTGATCTTGGACAAGTCACCAACCTCTTAGCGTCCTCTTAGCTGTAAAAGAAAGGGAAATCAGTCATAGCTGGGGTGAGAATTCAGAGAGAGTGGACATCATTAAATGTTCATTCCCTCTGCTTCTGCAATTGGGCCAGGATGTATACAGGAAGAAAATAAGTACGTCTTGCATGATGTATTGAGAAGTGCTTTTTAGAAATTATCTACGGTGTTTCAGTGGCGTGCTTCCCTCTGTGGCCCCAGGGGCCGGGCAGTGGCCATTCTGGGGCAGTGGTCCCTCTTGGACTCCCAGCAGAGAGTGCCATCTAGTGGATCGGCAACCAGTGGGGTCCCTCGTAGGTCCTGGGTGGCTGGTCCTCTGTGGGGTGACCGTTCCAAGCCAGCCCAAGGTCCCAGTCCCCAGAGAGCGGCCTGCCCTCATTCAGATGTGGTGCCTGTTACTGTCTTAATCACTCAGCAGGCCTGGACTGCCAGCAGCCTTTTGTTTTGTGCGTGATAGCTAGTTCTGTTTTGCCTACCGCAGCCCAACTCCCCTGTAAATATTTCCAGAAAAAAAAGAATATTCTAGCACCTTCTGTTTGCTGAGTGTCTGTTATGTATGAGAAACAGGCCTGGGGGCTTCCCGAGCGCTGTCTCTGATCCTCTAAGTGACCCTGGGAGAGACTCAGCGGTTGCCCCATTTTCAGTAAGAAAACTGAGGTTTACTGAGGATGAGTGACTCACTGAAAGGTGAGAACAGATGGAGCCCTGAATTCTGGACTTACCTGCTCTCATCCCAGGGCTCCCTTGAAAGTGCAGGAAAGAACTTGGACGCTGATCTGAACACGCCGACTGTAAAAGAAATTTATGAGTCAATTGGGGATGTTTGAATGCCGAATAGATGTTGGATGACATTAAGGAAAGGCTGTTAATTTTTTAACTGTGAAAGTGGCATTGTGGTTATGTTTTTCAAACAGAAAAGAGTCCTTCCTTTTTAGAGGCAGGCATGGAGATAAGCTCCGAGGAAAAAATACGGTGTCTGGGATTTGCTTCGAAGCAGGCTGGGGTGGGGGTGGTCAGGGGACAGTACACGGCTCAGCCAAGACGAGAGGGGCTGAGCACCACTGGCACCTGGGTGGCAAAGATGTGGAAACTGTGTAAGTTGTGATGAAAATATGTATTATTTCCTCTACTTTGGGGTTATTTCAAATTTTACATAATAGAGGTTTTAAAGATCAACAGGTAAAAATAAAGGGCAGGAGGGGAGGGGGCAGGAGAGGGGAGGCCATTGAAAAAAGCAAAGGAGCCCAGCATCCAAACTAAATGTTGGGGGGTATCAAGGAGCTCACTCAGAGGAACGAATGCCTCAAAGTGGAAAGGGTACAAGAAAAGGGCCAGGGCCGGTGGGAGCAAACAATTTTAAATTGGGTAGATTAAGGAGAAAGCATAAAGGTACAGGGTGCTGCAGAACGAGATGCCCACCAGCCATCCCTAGGCCCTCCTGCCTCCCTTAAACTCACCCCCAGGTCCCCTTAAGCCCTCCAGCCCCCTTCCTAGCCATCCTGCCTCCTTCAGACCCCCCAGGTTCCCTCCAGGCCCTCCAGCCCCTTGCCTGGCCCTCCTGCCTCCCTCAGACACCCTGTGTTCCCCCCCTGGACCTCCTGGCCCCTCCCTGGCCCCTTTCCCCCTCCCTAAGCTGTCTTGGCCCTTGCCACCTTTTCACTGACTCTAAAAGGACCAGCCAGCACTTCCCTCCTCCAAGGCAGAGCTGCCCACCTGATGAATCCTTCCCGAGACCAGCTTGGCTGGTAAGGATTGAGCTGTCTCACTTACAAATGTCTTTTTTATTTTTTTTCTTTTCTTTTTTGTTTTTTGTTTTGTTTTGTTTTTTGCTTTTTTTTAATTGCCTTTTGGGGAGGAAAAGAATTAGTGCTTTTGCCTTAAAACTGTGTACAAAGCGGCTCGCGGCATCCTCAGCCCCTTTCTCCCCCTCTCTCCAGCCCCCCTAGAAGAGAGAAGGCATCAGTCATATCACCCATGGCAAACTGACTAACACTCGACCCCAGGTCCAGCCAATCTCCCCAGACCTTGTGGACCACCCCCGCCTTCCTCCTCCCCTCGCCAGCCGCCCCTGTGAGGTGGGCTTCCCGGGCACTTCGCCACCCTGGAAAAGCTCCCTCCCTCCTCCTTCGTTTCCCATTCTGTGAAAGGCAGTCACCGGACAGTTCCCCGGACCTCTGGCAGCCCGCTGCATTGCCTCAGAGCCCTCGGTGAGGGAGGGGCGCAGCCCGCAGCCCCCTCCCCACGCCAGAGCCTGCCACCCCCTCCCGGCTGCGCCCCAGGCGGGCGCGGGGGGGCCTGGCCCCCCCTTCTCGATGTTGCGCAGTTAAAAGCGTCACTGCAAAAGCAAAAGCACCAGTCCCTACTGACAGTCTCCCCCTCCTCACTTTCTGGGCTCAGAAATGTGGCCCAGGCAGCCCCCTTGTGGCACTTGGGGGCGCCACAGACTCTTGGCTGGTGTCGGAAGAATTCAGACTGTCTGATTCCACTGCACCGTGAGTTGGCACAAATCTTAAGTCCTAAGGGCTGCAGACCCGGCTCAGCTGCCTCTCTGAGTCGGGGGGCACCGCTCTCCTCCCTCCCCCCCTCCCTCCCTCCCCGTCCACAGCACGCGCCCTCCTCACTGGCTCCCTCCCTCCCGGAACCAGAGCTCCTGTTGAATACTGCTCCACATGCTGACAGGTGTCTGACGACTGTAACAGCGGTGGGAGCGGGAGGGAATGTGTGGGGACGGGTGACGTTTCTGGAAACTGAGGGGCTGGGAGGCTCCTGGTCCCTGGGCCTGTCAGGAAAGGGGCTGGAGACCCTCCCTCCAAGAGTGGGTTCCTGTTTTGAGCATCTCCCTGAAGTGAGGGGCTGCCCTAAAGACTACCCCCTGCTTCCCCCTCTCAGCCCCTCTGAAGCCCATCCTCCCCACGAAGAAGCCCCGGCGGCCCCCCCCCCCCGGATGTGCTCCATCCTCTCTCACGCACTGTCCACATAAACAAGCCCCAGCCCCCTCCGTCTCTATCTGCAATCTGCTTGGAGGTGGGCAGGGCCCTCTCCACGTCAGGTTAATAATGCCATTTTCATAAGCCTCTGCCCATAGGTGCTACCACCTAATTTCGAATCTGCCCTTCAAACGGATTGGGCCACAGAGGAGCTGGGATCTCAAGCACCGCTGGGAGGTGCTTGGAACTAATCAATCCATCCCCTGCCCACCCACGCCCCCCCAGCACTCGGCTCTGCCTTCCCGAGCAGTCATCAGCAGCCGGGGGTGGTGGGGAGCTCTGGACAGCCTGGGGTTCCGACCCAGCCTGACCTCACAGCAGCTGAGAGACGGTGAGTATGAGGCTTCACAGTCCCCTGACTCAGTTTCCTTATCAGCCCAATGGGGATTACGAGGCTGGTGCTCAGAGTTTTTTCCCCCAGGGGTGAGTCCTATGCAGGCAGCCCAGCCCAGGGCTTGGCCCCGAGACAGGGCTCCATCAATCTCACCTGCCATCATCCAACACCAACTCCCCCACCGGATCACTTGATGTGCAGTGACTGACTGACTCCCTGTCTCTCTCCCCTGCCAGACTCAGCTTCCAGGACAGGAAGGCGACTGCCTCAGCTCGGGGTCCAGCCTCCCACTCGGGTCTGGGCCTGATAAGGTAGGTCCCCGGCGGTGGTTTGGAGAGTGAGTGCCTGGGAAGATGCCCAGAGCCCACAGTCTGGGGGATGCCCGGAGCCCATAGTCTGTGAGATGCCCGGAGCTCACTGGGTTTCTCTTTCCCAGACAGCACCCCCTGCTGTCCAAGCCAGTCCTTCCAGTCGGCCACAGAGCCAAGTGTCTCTTCATGCCTCACCCCGGGGCCCCGCGTACGGTTACATACAATGTAAATTCTTGCCGTATTAAACGCAGATGGCGGTTTACGGGCGTTTTTACCGCCTGCTGAATCTACTGTGAGCTCACAGGCCAGGGGCTGCCTCTGGCTGACTTGATTTGTGCTATTAAGCCCACAGAGGGGTCTCCGGCAGGCCAGGTTCCCATTTGTATTCGGGGCAGGGTCGCGGAAGGCCAGGCTGTTTTCTTTCTCGCGCGCCACTTGTTACACGAGCGCCTCTCTCCCTGGGTCCTGCTGTCTACTCCATAAGCATTCAGGCAGTGTCTGATGTGTGCTAGGCGACTCTTATCTCATTTCATCTCACGGGGAGGGAGCCCCTCTCGTATCTGTTGCACAGAGAAAAATAGAGGCTCTGAAAAGTAAAGGGAATTGCGTCGTCTCACAGCTAGGAAGCGGGGAATCCAGCCCAGTCTGGTGCTGTCTGTCTCAGGAGCCCTCCAGCCCCAGCGCGGCTGCCTGCCGCTGCCGCCGCCGCCGCCGCTGCAGGCTGACCAGGGCCGGCTAGCCGCCAGCGGCTCCTGCAGAAAAGGCAGGGGGTTGCATAGAGAGCGTTCTCCCTGGCAACTAGCAGAGGGGCCATAAAAAACGGAGGGCTCAGACGCCGCTTAACAGAGAGATTCGAGCAGCTGGACCTGGGAGGGGAGACCCGCGCCCTCCCCTGGGCTCTCTGCAGAACAGCAGGGCAAAGGGCTCCGTCCCAGACCCCACTAAGCAGGGGCAGAGGCGCCCCGGGACAGGTGTAGACGGCTGCGATTGGGACCGTGACAGGGACCCCAAGTCTGATCCCTCGGTGGGTGGGGGGCTCGCTCCTCAGCACGGAAAGGAGAGGATTGAAGTGAGCGTGCTGTCTGCGAAGAGCCGAGGGCAGAGGGGGCGAGGGGGCTGCTGCAGAGCCGCGGAGGCAGATGCAGAAAGCAGGGGAGGGCTCGGCAAAGCAGCTCCGTGTGCGAGCCCTGAGCGGGCTGCTCGGGGAGAGAGGGAGCTCCCTGTTACGGGAGGCATCCGAGCAGAGAGAGGCAGGCCGGTACTTGGCCGGGAGGCTGCAGCACGGCTCCCTGCCCGGGCTGGCAGCCCGCACGTCTAGGCCTTTGAGAAGCTCCTACAGAGCTAAGTCGCGAGCGGGGCTGGCTGCGGAGGAGGCAGGCCGGGGTCAGAGCAAGGATGCGCAGACTTTTCCCATGTACCTTGCCCTGAGCTGCATGGCAAAGGCACGGAGATGGCTGGTGGAGCGCTTCTGTCACAATGAGGCAGTGAGGGAGAGGAGCGGAGAATGGGGGTGAGTGCTCGGGGCCAGCGGGGGAGGGGGGAGGTGGGGGCCTGTCCAGCAGCCAACTCCCCATCTCAAGGGCCAGGCCACCTGGAGTGGCCAAGTGCCTGCCCCAGCTCCCAGGCCCAGAAAGGCTGGCCTGGGTCCTCTCTGGGGCAACAGGCTGGTGCAGTGGGTCGGGGGGAGGCTTCCTGCGGCGGGGGGGAGGCGGTGGGAGGAAGAGGAGGGGGGTCTGGTGAGTTGAGAGGCCGCACGGTCATGGGAAAAGCAGGGCCCTTTTCTGGAGGCTGGGCCACAGCCACGGATTCAGCCGGCTGCTGGACCGTGACTTGGATGCTCTGGGGACTCGTGAAAGCCCCTCGCCCGGCAATGGGGCCCAGGGGCCTGCATGTTGATGAATGCGGCCCACGCCGCTTTGGGCGCTGAACCTCCAGGCCCATTCATGGGGGCTCAGTTCCCAGGAACTCTGGGTGGACGGGGCCTTTATCAGGGGACCCCCGCTAGACGAGGCTCTGTTCTGCAGTTTCTAAAGGAGTTTTCTTGTCTTTGTTCCCAGTGCAGGCGCTCAGGGAGTGCGCGCAGGCGCGTGCACGTGTGTGTGTGTGTGTGTGTGTGTGTGTGTGTGTGTGCGTGTGTGTGTGTGTGTGTGTGTGAGAGACAGGCTGGCTGAGGGGCCAGCTCGGGGTTCCTTGTCTGTGAAATGACCAAGCTGTCCCAGCTCACCCACCCGAGGCAGTGATGCACTTTCATGGGGCAGTAAGAGCGTAACATTCCGGGAGGACCTGGGGACCTGGGGACAGAGCCCCTTTGTCACTACAAGCCCAGTTGTCCCACTCAGGACAGTCCCCTCCGCCAGGGCACTGTTGGGGTCCCGACAGCTGCTCTGACCCGCCGTGGGGGGGCAGCATCGTGTTGCAGGTGGGGAGTGGAGGCTAGCTCCCCACAGACAGACAGACAGACTGCCCCCCCGCTGCCCCTGCTCTCGGGGAGCACCTGGGAGACCCTGGGGAGAGTGCTTTTCAGAGGCTGGGGTTTCTGTTGTTGTTTTGTCACTGCTCTTGTTTTAATCTATTAAAGGATTGCTTTGTAAGTGTCGATTTGCAAATGTTTGGGAAGGTGGTATTTGCATATGCGTTCCAGCCTCTGCGGCATTGGGTGGGGGGGGACAATGCGGGTGCGGAACAGAAGCCAGGCACCCTAAGAAATCCTGCAAAGAAAGGTCTCTGGTCAGGGGTAGCTGGTGGTGTGGCAAAGAGCTCAGGTCAGCGCTGCTGTGGATTTGCAAAGTCACCCGCCCAAATCCCTAAGCAGCCGGGGGCCTGGGGCAGCACACCCTGCATCCCCTGAAGGGCAGGCAGGCTGGGGGGGGGCTCCTGCTGGGAAGGAGGCCCCTATCCCCCTCCCCAGGACACTTCCTTCTGCTCCAGACACAAACAGAGCTGGCTCCCGGCCCGGCCCGGCCCGGCCCGGCCCGGCCCGGCCCGGCCTGGGCCCCCATCCCCCTGTGAGCGAGTGGGGAGCGGGGAGTGGGGTTTCGGGCCGCGAGGTAGGGGCGCTGGCGGCTCTGCACATGGCACACAGCCCCCCGGGGCGAGCCACTCCAGAGTAAACAAACCCAGCCTCTCGGGAGAGAGGAGTCTTTGTGTCCCGCGGCAAGGAGGCTGCGGAAGTTCACTTTTGTGTGAAAGGCAGCACAGCAGCCGCGCTCGCTCTAGGTAAGGCTGCCCCACGCACAAAAACCTCCTTCAGGCTCGGCCCGGCCCAGGGAGCGTTTTCTGTGAAATTCAGGAGAAGTCAGGTTTATCCAGAAGTTTTTCCAGGAATTATTAACCCCTAGAGACTGCCACTGTTCCTTCCGAGCTGCCCTTGCCAAAGTCCATAAAACACACGCCTAAAAAATCCGCCTGAAGAGCAGGCTGACATTTTATATATATTTCTTAAAAAAAAAAAAAAATAAACGATTGCCAAACTTTTCAGGAGAACCCAATTAAAGCCGGCGGGGGCAGCCCTTTCCCTGCCTGGGCGCTGACCAAAAGGCCAGGGTCTCCCCTGGGGGCGTCTGCCCTGGGGCGAGGGGAGGAGGAGCCTTTATTCCTGCTCACACTCTTCTAGCCTTTTTTTCCCCTCTGTGGGTCTCCCTGCTTGGAGGAGCTGCCTGCGTCTCCAGGAGGGAAGGTTAGGCATTTCAGACAGGACAGGAGAGGAAAGGCTCCTGTTTTCTACCTGCTACTGTGCTGGGTATTTATCTGTGTCAGTGTCTCCCTCTGCTATCACTACTCGGTGTGTGCAGATGCTTTTCCGATCAGGAAACTGAGGCACGGGACTTCTCAGGGCCTTGCCAAAGACGTACATTCCATGTCTGTGCTCTCAAGATGGCCGGCCTCTCGGGGTGCCCCCCTCACCCACCCCCGCTCTGCAGGGGAAAAAAAAAAGACCAAAACCTTGAGCAGGTCTGGTGACTTCTGTCCCTCCCACAAGCAGGAGAGGCCCTCTGCCCCCAGGGTGATGTGGACCGGGCATCATGAGTCCCTCTGCCCCAAAGCCTGGTCTCCTTCTAGAACATGACTCTGTCCCAAAGGTAGCATCCACCATCAGCCTGTCGTCTCCCCAGAGCCCTTGCCAGTCACCACAGCTGGTGGGCCTGCTGTCACACGGTAAGACTTCCCTCCTTCTTCTGTTCTGGGACCCAACCCATTTCCCTCTGGCAAGGAGAACGCCATAAAAGACGCAATCAACCGTTTCCAAGCCGTAATTATGGCCCCCAAACTCATCACCAGCATACTCGACCCTGGGACGCTACTACCCCCTATTCTGGGGTCCTGCCAGCAGGCATGGAGGGAACCTGGTGTTGCCCCCGGAGGCCGTGGGGGAAGGCCCCCCTCCAGGCATGTGTTTGTGGTCTGACGCAGTCACAGCACTCACCCAGCGCGCAGGGCAGAGGGCTCAGTCCTCGGGAGCAGAATAAGAGGCCTTTTCAGTGAGAGGAAAGCAGATCCAGACAACCCAGGAGCCCAGGGCACTAGAAAGGGACAAAGGAAAGGGGGCGATTAACATGTGGCCGGTTTGGTGAATTCTAGAAAAATGCAAAACATTCTCCTGAACTTGGAAAATGTGCCAAAGAGACATCACACTTATGAGGACGGCGCTTAGCCTGACTTTTGAACGAGGTGCTGGGGGGAGTTCAGTGTGGCCAGGCTAAGACTCCTGGACCTCATCCCAGAAGCTCCAGGAAGCAGAGGGAGGATTTAAAGCAAGACAGTGACAAGGTCAAAATGGCATTTTAGAAAGATCAATGAAAATAAACTTTGCAAACCATCTAATCCAGCTACCCCGCTCCAAGAAGCTGGGATAAAGGGACAGCCAGGGACACACTTACAGATTCAGCTAAAAATGCTCGTTGCAGGGCCATTAGCAAGAACAAAACACAGAACGGCTTAGGTCCCTTTTAGCGGGCATCAGTGGAACGAAATCGTAGGAATCAAAACCTCGGTTCGTGACATGCTCATTTACCTGTGCAAGGTCCATTTTCATTTATGTATTTATTTTTATTTATTTTCTTACATAATATAACAAGCAGCCATGAACCTGTGACCCCCACCCCCACCCCCCAGAGGACCAGGACTTTGACCAGAGCTCCTATCTGGACACAATCTTCCCGGGCCACCGGTACCCCCCCACCCCACCCCCACCCCAGCACACTTACAGCTGGGATTTTCCACAATAGAAG